>CAAKHG010004677.1:2268-31168 GCA_901007715.1 Dactylopterus volitans
GGCGCAGCGGGGGGGGGGGGGGGGGGGGGGGGGTCGGCGGAGCGTGGTGCCAACGGACGAGAGCACGAGCAATCGGACTCACGTGTGTGGTTGGATGAGATCATATTGGCGGCTAACATCGCACACGAGTGTTAATATCGCACCGGAGCGCCGAATGCTGAGCAGTTTATCATCCCCAAAAAAAAAAAAAAAAACGCAGCACAAAACACTCACACACAAATCCACTTAAACGCGCAGCATCTGAGAAATGTCCACTGCCGCCACCTCGCACAAAGGCTGCTCTTAGACTACAAGCTGCGGACACTGTTGACATATCTTGCTTTGGCCATTTATTCACGTCATATTTTACGTATCAAGTTGGTAACTTGTTTTTTTCAATTTCATTTTTAGTTCTTCTCTATTTTAAAAAAAAAATCTCTAATTTTACTCTCCCTTGTACAATGACTGCCCACGGCTGCGTTGCACTTGGCTAACTCGTGCAACGCTAATTAAAAGATTATCCCAATCTGTTATACTGCAGTCTGCTTCTTTTTTCTGCCATCTCAATTTTTTCTGCACGTCCGTCAAATAAAAATCTTGAATCTCGATCGGTGATTTCCACAGTATTTGCTCGCTAGACAGGCGGTGAGGGGCAAAGTGAGGGGGTTTCAAACCGCAAAATTAACCACTAGAGGTCCCCGGACCACGCGGACTGCGCCTTTAAAGGCGCGCGTGCGCAGTTTGAGCTTTGCAGTCGCCACCTCACCGTCTCGCTCGCTCGCTCCGCACCCCTCCCAGGCCTCCCATGAGAAACTAGGTGCAGACCAATTACCTCACACTCCGAGCATGTCGCTCGTGCTCATCTTTCATTACCGCGTGCAGCCGGTCTGAATCAATGCAATCAAACGAGACCGGACAGAGAGAGAGACAGGCAGGCAGGCAGGCAGACAGACAGCGCGAGGGCTCGTAATCAGGAGAGGCGCTGACGGGGAAAAGAACACAAGCTCGTAAAGAAGCGCACGCTCATATAAATGTGCATACAAATTCGCCGGCTTAAATAAAAAAAAAAATAAATAAAAAAAACGCGACGCACGCGCTCGCTCACAAAAGCCGAAGATGAATCCGCCAGATGTATTTGCGCGGTCTATATTTGCACACACACACACACACAGACGTGCGCGCACATAAAAGATGAAAACACACCCTCATAAAGAGCAGGATATTGGAGGCAGCTGTGAAAAATGATCAAGGGATGACATCAATAGCGGGACGGCGCTCGCAAGCACAGGAGGCAGCTGCATCTTAATTGGACACGCAGCTCATTAGGTCGGCTGGAGGTGGACTTTGCCTCCGAGTGAGGCCGCGCTCAGGCAGGCCGCGCAGCGTGAACGGAGGATTTTTTTTTTATTTTTACGGTCCTTTTTTCTTTTGTCACCCTCGAACGTGCAGAGGCTGCACGGACGGCAGCTTTCATAGCTGGCTTTTTTTATTAAAAAAAAAAAAAAAAAACTGCCGTGAAAAGAAGCCGGACCGGATCCTCGGGGGATGAAACGGAAGAGAGAGAGAGAGAGAAGCGGCTTGTTTGGACGAGGGCCCGACCTTGGAGGAGCCGCGATGAATGACCGAGCCTTGAAGAGGCGGCGCGAGATGAGGACAGAGACGGGCGACAGAGCAGAGCGGAAACTGTAGAAAGTAAGAGTGTCGGATGTGGGGGGGGCTAGAAAAACTCCATAAATGATAAATCTCTCATCCCGAGATCCGCTGGATCCTTGACCCGATAGATCTCAGCGCATTAAAGATACCGCGAGTGTCTTAACATCCTTTCTTCAAAATAAAAGCACCACGCTTATTGTATATAAAGGGTTTTTATCTTTAAGTAACAGCCACCAGCTGCATAAAACTTTTTTTTTTTTTTTTTTTTTTAAATAAACTGACCACATGTCTGGAACTTGCAAGGTCACCTTCTCGCTCGAATTTTTTAATTTAAAAAAAAAGAAAATAAATAAATAAAAAACCTGCCTGCATGGCCATCGTCCGGTAAGTTAGCGATGAATTAGCAGAAATTCTTGCTCATCTGGTGAACGGCAGATTTCTTGCGCACGCCAAGCAGCCGAGACTCGCCACAATTTGACACTTCCTGTGAATAATGTGTCGTCTATAAGACACGGCAGCCATCTTAGAGGCATAATTAAGTCAAACTGACATATGATTCAATATTTCATGTGTTCTGCGAGTACACCGTGTATCTGGTGTGATCGCGCCTCCACTGACAATTGCGCCGGTTACATAAACGCGGCCGTCTCCTGAATGGGCGGGGCCACAGGGGTTTATCGTGGCCCGGCAGCGGGTCATTTACCCGTTTTTATTTTTCGATTTCTCGCGCACTTTCAAATCGCCACTCTGCTAAGGTTCTAACCTCGGGAGCGCCACATGTGACCCGCTGGGTGCGCTGCGACTCCGGCCGTGTTTTCATGCACGCTAATCGCAGCGTTAGCAAAAAAAAAAAAAAAAAAAAACCTTTACTTTAGTGACGAAATAATCCGCCATAATCTATGACCACATTTGCTTCTCCCGCCGGGATTAGGGACCTAGGACCTAGTCTCCCTTGCGACACTGATACAGGAAGTGACACGCCAGTTGGGTGTTTTTGCTAACCCCCCCACCCACAATCATATCATGAGAGATCATATTTACAGGTCTGATGGTAATTACGCAAAAATGAGACACCGCTGGCTTAATAAGAGGCTTTCAGACGCCACTGCTCCCGTCCAGTTACAGTCTCACCTGCGTGCTACGAGACCATCGGCCTCTGCTTGCCGTCTTTTAAAGTAAGTCTCTCTCTCCGCTGCACATGAGCCCATTTACACCTTCTACCCAGGACGGCTTCCACCATCGGCGCCTTGACCTCCGGTTAGCCACCTAATCGCCACACTGTTGTAACCTGCCACAATAAACGCTGCTGCTCTTCCATCTCAACCTCCCCTTAATGAAATAACCATCATGAGCACGCGCCCTCACACTTCCTGCCAGCCCTCTGCACCTCTGCACGTGCCCAAAATTTTCCCCCCCTAATAAGACGCAAGTAATACGGTACGATAAACCTGGGCCTCGATCGACCTCAAACCAATTCTGTCTATGCGAGGAAAATCGGGCATTGTGGCTGGAGAGGTTTGCGCTTTCAATTATTCTCTAATGAACCCAGCCTGCCGACTATAATCAGACATAACCAACGGATTTACCACAGCGATGCATCGTTAGCGGATCCCACCTCGGGCTAATATTGGGGGGGGTTGGGGGGGGGGGGCTCTCGGAGCTTCAGGGCCACATCCAGTCATCATTCTGAGTAGAGAAAATTTTTCTTTTTCCATCTGTGTGTGATTGCAACCGTCTTCGAGGCGGCAGGAATGGATCGGCGAGAGGAGGCGGGAGCGCGGAGCCGCCATCTCTCAGCCTTTACCGTGACCGTATCGGATATGCACAGTAAAGGGCTTCACCTCCCATCAGCTCTCTGGCTCTCTCTCTCTTTCTCTCTCTCTCTCAACATCAGACTCGATCGACCGGAGCTGTTACCTTAATCGCCGAACCGATTCTCCCGAAGCCGGGAGCACGTCAGCATTCTGCTGGTGGAATCAGCAAAAATAAAAACAATTAAGAGAAGGTTGGGAGCGGCGTGGCCAGACGCAAGCTAATTATCACATCCGCATTGTAGCCAGAGTTAGAATCAGAACTGTCTGAAAGGGGTACCGGAGAGGCTGCGGAGGGCTTCCGGCCAACGGCCGAGGGATGCCGGGCCAAAAGCTAAAAGCTCTGCAGCGATTATGGTCGCGGCAGAGACCACAACAGCCGAGTGGTGCGGGAAGAAAGACGTGGCGGAGGTGACCATCCGGCGTAAACCCCGCCCCCCACACGTACGGTACGGTCAGCGGTGGAGGCGCAAACTAGATCAGGGCTTCATCGTTTGAATGTGTAGTGAACCGAACCAAGCTAAACTGCTTGGTAGAGACGAGGCGTGAAAGGTAGCATGGGAAACATTGCCGACATGGTTGAGGAAACCACCAGGAAAGGAAAAGGACCCCAGTTTTAATAAAACCGGTTGTCGGCTCTAGCGGTAAAGCCTCGCTGTCGCTGTTGGAGTCCGAAAAACCACGCCGAGTCTCGAAGAAAAACATCGGGAGGAAAGAAGAAAAAGGAGATCTCACTGTTTACACTTTACAAACGTCTGTGCAAAACAAAACATCGGATCTGAATCGCGGCTCTCCATAGAACCGTTCAGCTCTAGTTCTTCACTTTTCAGAGAGCGGTTTTGGTCTAAGATTGATTTATATTTATTCCGAACGTAGAAATAGAGTACTCAAAATATTTATGAGACAGGACCTTGATACACGATGAAGACGCCATGTAGGAGACGGCTAAGCATGACTTTTGTTCTGGGCATCATCCCGCACTCCACACAGGCAGGGGGCGCTGCTCTTCTCAACTGTTCTGCTGGATTATTTAAAGGTACATTATGGGCCTTCAATATGCACGGTATATGAAAACGTGCGATCGGAGCAGATGGTCGCCGAGGAGCCGCGTCGGAGTGCAAAAATAAGGCGCGTATGGTAATTTTCCGCGAGATACGACGATCCGAAGCCGCCGCTACGGATGCGTCAACGTTGCCCATCTGGCGACACTGTTTGGGAGGAACGAAAAGGGGAGGGGCTGCGCGTGGCGGCAGTCCACCAATAGGCACGTCGTGTAAGTTACTGTATATTACTCCTGCCCATGAGATTACCCTCCTTGTTTTCCTTGATTGAATAAGTCACTTTTGTAGTAAAGCGAAAACTATGTTCGGCTATTTTTTATTTTGTTTTTTATTTGTTTGAACAGAATCCTGCAAACGAACATATCCCGTGACACTCAGCATTCACAAGAAAGGAAATAAATAAATAAATAAACACATGAATGGACGCGTCTGAGCTACTGGCAGAATCTTTCAGTCATTTTGTTGAAACAAAAAAAAAAGAAAAAAAAAGATATCAGCATATCAAACGGGCCTTTGATGGGGCCCGCGCAGCTGCGGCCCCTGCCGGGCCCCACGTCCGCTCCGTTTAATTAAAACGCGGCGGTCGCGGCCGGCCCGCTGGTGAAGCACCTTCGCGCGTCCTTACGTGCCGGATTATTCACAGCACGCCCGCGGTAACGGGCCGTCCACTCACTGAGGAACTTCGCAAAACGAGCCGAGACGGACGTCGCCGCTCGGCACGGGTAAACAGACGCGGCTCCGTCAGAAAACCGCCGGCGTTTCGCGCGCTGATCTCGATCCCTGCGGCGTGAAACGAGGGGGGATGCGCAGCCCCGCCGAGAAGGTTCGAGGGTCCGAGGACATTTAGAGGCACTTGACCGGTCTCGCGGATCCTGCAGGAAAAAAAAAATTGTTCACGGCTCTTCCACATCACTGAGCGCAAAGGCCGGGTTCCGAACATTTCTCTCTCTCTCTCACTCTCAGTCGGCCTGTCAGGATAATCTGATATGCGTGGTGCATGAACGAGATGTGTGCACACGCCTCTTTCCGTGTACGGTCATGCGCAGAGACACGTCTGACATACCTGACTAGTTCCACTTGCTGGAGACTGACTGATTGCCCGAAGGCTCTGACCCGCCTGGCGGAGCTACCGGCCGACCCCGCATTCAAGTGAAACAAACTTTTAACCTTACCAAAAAGAGCCATGACACGTGCAACGTGATCACCCGCTGCACAAGACCGGCTATTAACGTCACGGCTGGGGGATTCCCGCTTTGAACCCGAAGTGAGCCAATGAATTATGACTATATGCACAGGGGCGGGGCTTTATGAAATATTGGCATACTGTATTATGAACTCAAAATGACAGGAGAGACGCTAGCTATGAAGAAGAACAAGAAGGATGAGGAGATGCTAGCAAGCTAACCAGGAGCAAGGAGCAGGAGTGTGTTGCCAGTGAGGAGAGAGGAGGGCGGGGCCAGATTAGCATAATCGTGGCCCCTCGAAAGGAACGTTCAGAGCTTCATCCGAGCCAGAAGGTTAAAACAAACTTCTCTCCACCTGAAAACATCCATAAGACGTGTCGCGTGATAATCAGCACAAAATCAGCTAGTGTACGTCACGGCCAGTGAATCATGAGCATTAAAAAGGGGCGGGGCTTGATGAATCATTGCCATGCAACGATGCGTCGAGACGATGATCGTAAAAGACGCTAGGTTCAAAGGAGGCAGAGATGCAAGAGAGGGGCTAGGAGGGGTGCGGCCAATGAGATGAGACGGGGGCGGGGCAAGATTAGCATATTTACAGATCCTGGAAACTTAAAGGAGGAAGGTGCGGAGCTACATCCAAGCCGCTCCAAGGCTAGATATCTCCAAACATCACGTCATTTATGAGGCAAAGAGATGAGTGTGGTGGGGTCTTTAAGGTCCACAATTTCAAGCCGTGCCTACTATCCCTTTTACTTTTTTTTTTTTTGAAAACCGACATTCAGCATTTTCATGATCATCAGCGCTGGTGCAGCCGCTGGTGCAGCCGCCTCCTCGTCTGCAGGGTTGCCAATCTTTGGTCCCGTGAGACGAGCTCGGACGTCTCCATATCTCTACGGACGACGCATCATTCATCGACCATCGGGTTCAACGCGACGCGGCGAGGAGTGCAGCATCAGATGTTCTATTTATAAAAAGGGTCAGAGGCGCGGCGGAGACGTATTAATTTCCAGGTTGATCCGGCTTCTGGCTTTTAACTGCATATTAAGAAGCCGGCGACTGCAGCGGCGAGTCAAGTCACATCTCGCTTTCTCAGAAGTGCAATATTACAGTTGGTTGGAGTCTGAAAAGCATTTCCAGAATATAAAACGCAGGAAGAAAAAAAAAAAAAAAAACTCTCGCTTCTTTCCTCTCCCCCTCACTCGCCATTCTTCCCTCTGCTTCTCTCGATCACACGGTTACATAATCTCGGTTTTCTTATTCATCTCAGCCAACACTGACTCGGCCTCTCGTGCGGAATGCAAAGTCAAAGCTGAGTCATGTAACCGAAGCCCCCAACAACTGGATGTATATATATATATGTGTGTGTGTGTGTGTGTGTGTGTGTGTGTGCGTGTCGGTCACTAAGAATTCATCTATGCGAAATTAAGAGCGTCAAATCTCCCCGGATTGTCGGATGAAAAGCCCGCGCCGCGCTGATGCGTCACGCCGCCAGCCCCGGCGCCGCGGCAGCTGCGGTAACGCTAAAATGCTAATATGTATGCAAATCACGGGGGCGCTTTTAGTCTCCTGGGTGGAGGCGCGGCGGCGTTCGGCGGGGCCCCGACGGAAACCCGGAGGATCCGGCCGTGCGAGCGCCGCCGGGAGGGGGGGGGGGGGGGGGGGGGGGGGGGGGGGGCGGGGGGGCTGCTGGCTGCTGCTGGCGACGTAACAGGTGAGGTCATTGGCGTTGCGCCCCCCCCCCTTCTCCAGGCGCAACCTCAGATCCGCGCCGCAGCGCTTGTAATCATTCACGTTCAGCCCACTTGAAGAAAAAAAAAAGGCTTCCTGGCGTTGTCGTTTGGGAACATGGCAGCACCGGGTGATGTCATGCAGCTGCGAAGCCTGAAACACCAGAGCGGGCTCAGCTCTCTGGACGGCTTCCACTTGAACGGGGGGGGTGCGGGTGAAAGGGGGGGTGGAGTGGAACAAGATATCAGCTGCCAAACACTCTTTCTCCTCTGCTTCCTCTTCCATGCTGGCATGTCTTGAGTGCGGCGGCCTCACTGTTTGCGGGCTCCAGTTTGACTCTCCCGTCCCGGCGTGTGAGGACGCTCGCCGCCGCCGCCGCGTGTGTGTGTGTGTGTGGGGCTGATTTACTGCCGCTGTGTTTTTTGGGTCACACGGGCTGTCTGTGTCTCCTCAGGAGCGCCCGAGCCACTTAACTACCCTCTCAGTCCCCGTATTGTCGTGTTTGGTACGTAACTGCCTGTGCATGGATGTGCTTCACCCCCTCCACACCCCCAACCCGACCCCCGCCGGCCCGCCCGCCGCCGGCCCTCCATTTCACGCCATCCCGTGCGTCCCCGTCCGTCTCCCCGCCGTGTTGCATTGCATGTGTCACAAAACTCTCCCCTAACTCCCCGTGTCTCTCGATTTTTTGTCATTACCACATGAACAAACGCGCCGGGGCATTGCGGAGGGGACTAAACCATCTTAAATTGCCATTTGCAAATCAACCCAAAGCTACATTAAAAGACTAATTTACATCTAAACCTACCTACCACCTCTTTCACGACGTTACGTCCTTCTCCTTCCCTCCAGACGCCCTCCTGGCCGACTTGGAGAACACCGGATCCCCCCTGGCTCGGTGTCCCGTTCTTCTTACCTCCGACCCGCCAGCTGACGCCGACTCGGCCACGCAGGACTCCCCCGAGGCCCGGCCGCCGCCGCCCGCCTACACCCCGCAACAGGTACTGCGGCTGGCGGGCGCCCGTGTAAACATCGAAGTGTGCGCATACAGTCGCCTCCGCTTCCATGCGGAAGCCAGGCCCCGAACGTCGAGACCCGCAGCGGTAAAAGAACGCGGCGCTCTCACCGGACCAAGCTCCGAGCAGCCGGCGGCTGACCCCCGGTGGTTTGGCGACTCCTCTCGACTCGCAGTACCGCTCTGGTCCTCAAGGGGGCGATGCGAGCTGCTGCGGCGCCATGTTCGGCCTCGTTGCCAAAAAAACGAGATGCTAGCTAGCTTGTTAGCATCATTAGAACTTACTCCTTAAACAGTTAAAGCAGAATTCCCCCTGCCCTATGAAACGTTTTCCTCTTGACTCAGCAAGTTTCGAAGTAAAAAAGAGAAAAAGAAAAAAGTGCATCCGAGGGGGAAGCTGATCCGACCCACAATATTTCCAATTAACATTTGTTTTCATACATTTTTTTTTTTTTAACTTTCTTTTCTTCTTCAGCCAGCGTGCTGATTCCCTCCCCAGTTGCCAGCAAAAATAATTTCAGGGTTAGCTGGGGCATCATCTGATTGCCCGGTTGATGCGATTGCTCCAGCTGTTTGGTCAAATGCCGAGGCTGCGTGACTGCGACCGGGATGAAAAACGAGATCTTATCGTTCAGCTCCACCAGCGACTGGCTGACGCAGCTCGGGCATCAGCATTTCTGCCTGCAAAAACATGCCTCATAATCTCAGAACGTCTTCTCGTTTTGTAACATCTCACTCACTGTACACACCAACTGACTCGGCCAACTGTCCCTCAGACTGTTTCAGCAGCAATGAAGTCCTCCCAGAACTCCGCTCCTGACAAATTATACAGGTAATTCCTCCTGTGCTTTTTTTTTTTTTTTTTTTTTTTTAGTGTTGTTTACAAGGAGCACAAAGTTCTCCTCATGTTCTGAACTGTATTTAAATGAGAAAAAAATTAAGTTTTAATCCGTGCATGGCCTGCATCTCTTTCAACTGGAATGTTTTCTTTAGATTTTGGAACAGAAGCAAAGGGGTGAAGCCTCTCGTTGTGTTTGCATGAGACAGTTGGAACCATTCAGTTGATTAGAACCCCAAACCAACCGTGTTATTAGGAGGGAATCTTTTTTTTTTTTTTTTTTGGAAACTCCAGTCACTAACTCGGCTGTCTCGGTTTAGAATTACCTAACTGACTCCCCGATGTCTCCCCGCTCTCCTCGTCTTTGCCTTCCCTGCAGCACAGTGTGCAAGCCTCGCTCTCCCCGCGCCGCAGATCCTCCCCCGGCCTTCTCGTCCTCGCTGCTGGGGGGAGGCCTGAGCGAGCTGGACCACCTGCTGCAGGAGCTGAACGCCACCCAGTTCAACATCACAGGTGAGGGTGCGAGCTGGCGCGAGCTGGCACGAGCCGGCGTCGCCCCGCGCGCCCCGGAGTCCCGTCTCAGGACGCTGTTTTTTGTTTTTGTCAGATGAGATCCTGGCCCAGTTCCCCTCCTCGAAGAAAGACGAGAGGGAGAAGCTCAAGGATAAGGACACAACCTGCTCCTCCAAGTAACAACAAACAAACAAACATCTCAATTCATTATATCTAAAGGGTGTGAGAGTGCAATATAATTCAAATTAATTGTTCAAAATCATTCAATTTTAGCATTGATGCTGCACCGTATTCGATTCAGAGAAAGCTTTAATTCAGTTTGTTGTATATCTGCAGATAGATGTTGTTTTCTCATGGTCAAGCAAAAAAAAAAAAAAATCTGTTTATATTCGGATTATTGTGCGCAAATGATCATATTTCAATGTGTTTGATTACTTGATTTTAATCATTCCAGTCAGGTTGAGTATCTTAACAGTGATTTGTTTTTGAGCAGGTTTGACTCGTGTGACATGTTGAAATAGTTGCAAACTAACAAAAGTCCCCAGCTGACAGCATTTTAAATCCGTCTTCTATGTTCCAGCTCCGCGAAGCCTTCAGCAACATCGGCCACACTGGAACTGGACAAACTGATGGCTTCTCTGTCGGACTTCAGAGTCCAGAGCACAGTAAGACTCCGCAAAACGGCATTAAAAAAAAAAAAAAATCCAAAAATTAGTATCAGAAATACCTCTGTTTTAGTATTGATAAAAAGATTCAGGAAGGAAGTACCAAGATATAACAAGATACAACCATTTCTGTTTTGTAGAAAAATGAAATAGAAATTAGCCCCAATATGAACAGTATCGAAACGAATAAAATACATAAACAAATGAAGGGAAACTGTGTTAAGTGGAAATGAAAGGTGAAGTATAGCACCCCTTTGGGACAGAGCAGCATGTGACGGACACAAGCATTATCAATATGATAAATATAGACATGAGCAGCAGCTACAGGATGTGCTGATGTTGTAGTGTGGAAAACCGCTGCTCTTGTGTATTCACCGCGGTTATATACTGGAGAGGAATTATGCAGTTAGATGGCCACAGGCAGCGGCGATTCCCCGTGTCGTTCGGCCGCCTTGAGGACGTTTTCCTTGACTTCATGGCGACTTTTCTCTCGCCTGTGTGGTCTTGGCCCGAGCGCACGCCTCCCGGCATAAATCAGTCACCAGATCTGACCCAAAGATAGAAATTAGCCTCAGTTTTTCCCCAACAACAGAAAATAGCTCCAGATAGACGGAAGCCAGAGTTTCAGATCTATATTTTGTGTGCGGCGTCCGATCCGCGTAATTCTCAGTGAGTCAGCGACTAGCATGTGAGCAAAGGAAGTGGTTCTGTCATTATAAGTCTGTTTGGCTCCAGCTGCGGCGTATAAACAAGCCCGAGCATGAGGTTATGGGAACACGCTTTTAAAAGGGAGATTTTTACTGCTGAGTGCTCTGTTATCACCGTCTCAGTTGTTTTGTTCGATTTTTCCCTTCGGCGCGCGATTTTCCGATACGTCCCCGAGTCACGTTAGACAGCCAGCAGAGGTAGCGGGCTTCTCTCCTCGTTCCTGAGGGCTGTAATTTGCGGGTAGTCAATTTGTGTCCTTCTTGACATGAGCATATGAGCTGCGGTCACGACCTAATCCGTTACACGGTTTTTATCAGGTATTCTTGTTGGACAAGTCAGTATTTACACTACTTGAATGATGTTTTTTTGGGTTTTTTTCTTTGCCCTGGTAGCCTGTTTAATGGCTTTAAAGAGGAAAGACTCTCCGGGTTTGACTTCCTGTCCTTCACCCAAGCTGCGCTGTAAATGTCTTTGTTGTAACCTGACATTTCCTATTTTTTGCCAGATGAGAGAAGGCCAGAAAAGCAAAATGTATCGCACATTTTGAGTCAGTCTTTTACTGTGTAGTCTTACTTGTTTTTTGTTGTTTTTTTGTTTTGTTTTTTTGCCATTTGAATCTTTCTTGACAGCAGAGACACACTCGGATTCCCGGGCCTCATTTCTCTTTCCCTGCTGCAAGAATTCAAAGCACTTTAGAGATTAAAAAAAGACGCCTGGTGTCGTGCCTTTCACTTAATTATACGCCATATTTTATGCAGGATGCCCCATTTATCATCGCCGCATATTTGTTTGCTTCACTCTAATTCTTGCTGATGTTGAGGTGGAAAGCTCGCCGGTCGCGGCTGTGCAGGGAAATCATTTTTCCTTTCCCTCTCCCTGCAGCCAGCTGCACCTGTCAGTCCCGTGATCACGGCGCCGCAGCAGCAGCAGCAGCCGCAGCCGCAGCCGGCCCCGCCCCCGCAGCCCTCATCTGGCGGCTCATTGGACAGCATGCTGGGGCTCCTCCAATCAGATCTGAGCCGACAAGGGGTTCAAACGTCCTCTAAAGGAAACTGCTCAGCCTGTCAGAAGCCGGTAGTAGGACAGGTGAGATGAAGCGCATGAAAAGTAGATTCGCCAGGTATCACACACAAAATGGATGAGAACATGTTTTTGTAGTTTCTTCACTGCTGCAAAAATATTTTAATGTGCAACTGTTTTATCAACCACAGTTGAGCGGCAGAGTCAAGATAATTTATTGCCACCAATGAAAAAACCCTAAATCAACAATGAATTTCCCCAAATAGCAAGTGGGATTATTATTATTATTATTATATTTTTTATTATTATTATTTCTTTGTGCCATAAACACTCCGCTGAACCACACTGTTACACTGCCTGACTAGTTTCTTCTAACATGATGGAACATTTATATTGTATTTGTTTTTCTGTGAGTCTTTGAGCTTAAGAATACTTCCCAACAGCGATCTGGGCTAAAAACTACAGCATCCAGCTATCAAGAAAAGTATTTATGATTATTTCTGTGAATTAGTAGGAACTAGTGAGCTTAACACTCTACTGAGTATTCAGAGGATTTCTGCAGGAGCCTCCAACTCACCTGCACCTGCAGTTTCATTAGAAGTGCACAGCTGTTTCTTATGGTGTGTGAATAACACAGCAAGTTTTAAGGGTTGTGTCTTTTTGCTTTCGCGCACGATTTCACGCCGAGGCGGTAATGTCTACATACTGCAGTTGTAGAAAGTCCGAGTCAGGGGATTGGACCCGTTCGAGACTGGACTCTGCAGCGCCTGACAGCAGCTCGAGTTTAGTTTCCAGCTGTGATTCGTTTGCAGCAGCAGCTGTCCCCGCCATCTTTTCATGCTCCTAAACGGCACCTTAAACGTAGCATTAACCGTCATTATTTTTGTAGGGTAATTTTCCCAGCCGCCCGTGTTACTTTTGATTGTGATCTCTCGTTGTTTCCTTTTTTGTTTCCATTTTGGCAAAACGACATGACACATGCAGTGGAGATCTGTGGGATAGTAAAAAAAAAAACAAAACGGATCATAAAAGCTTGAAATGCTGATTTGATGCTCAGTTTGCCGGTTTGTGACTGCTTTGCCGATGCAGGTGGTGACGGCTCTGGGGAAGGTCTGGCACCCGGAGCACTTTGTCTGCACCGAGTGTGAAACAGAGCTGGGCAGCCGCAACTTCTTTGAGAAGGACGGGCGGCCGTACTGCGAGTCCGACTACTTCACCCTCTTCTCCCCCCACTGTGCACACTGCAACAAGCCCATACTGAACGTGAGAGACTTGGATGCTCGCATGCGTCTCCTATATGTCATTATTTCCTCCTTGCGCGAGCCGCTCGAATTGAGGCCGTCTTTTGAGTTTTTCATTCCTCCTTTTGTTTAGAAAATGGTCACCGCTCTGGACAAGAATTGGCACCCGGAGTGTTTCTGCTGTGTGAAGTGCAGTCGAACGTTTGGAGAAGAAGGTAGGAGGGGCCGCAAATCCTGTCTGGGTATGACACACAAAAGTGAACGGGGGGCGAGGGGGGCCTGCAGTCTTCATAAGCACACCACTTTCCATTTGAAGCACACCTGGACATTAAATTAATCCCGAAGTGTTGCTGATTTAAAGTTTTTCTGTCACGCATGATTTCCTCTAAATTCCTAATTTTCTATAATTAGCTGCCGACCTCCTGAAAAACATTTCATTTGCATTAGTCTTGAAAGAGAATTTAAAGCCGTGCTGCCTAAAGGTGTTGCCAAGAATTCGGGCAAAACAGACTTTTTTTTAATATTTTCTTTTTGGCATGAAAACGGACCAAATTTAAGCAGAACAAGCTGCCAGCCTTAAAAGGCGCCGACCAGCGGACCCTTAAGCTAGCAGACAGCAGTTCGTGGCTCAGCGTCACGTGGAATACGTTCACACCTCGTGTTCGCCCGTTTGCATCCATTTTAACCAAGGAGAGGTGTCGAGCTGACCGTGTCGTCCCTCAGGTTTCCATGACCGCGAGGGCCAGCAGTACTGCCAGCAGTGCTTCCTGACGCTGTTTGCCTCGCGCTGTCAAGGCTGCAGCCAACCGATCCTGGAAAACTACATCTCAGCCCTCAACTCTCTCTGGCACCCGCAGTGCTTCGTGTGCAGGGTGAGTGTCCCTGTCCTGTCAGATAATGTTCACTGCGAGCAAGTGTAAGAAATAGAAATGTATTCTTAATGGTAATGGGGGTGGAATAGAGTGGGATTGATGGAGCTTAATCCCTGTGGAGTGTCGTAATGCATATAAATGTACTATTTTGGTCATTTTAGTACTTCATCTATTTGGTATTGATAAAGGAATTTGGCTCAGGTTTCATCGATTCCTGTGACCAGGCTACATAAGTAGCAATCTCCCAACCAATTTGCTATTATGATGATAACAAAATGCTTGATAATCTCTTAACAGGGATGAGGTGGTTTCTCATGAAAAGCGGCATCCATGGCAAATTTGATGGACCGTGTGATAGTGTGAAAAAGCTGTAATTTTGCTTGTCTTTGCTCTGCTGATGGAAGGTTGTTTTTTTTTCCCAGATGCCAGAAACCTCATGTCACGTTGTTGTCACTCTCACGTTGCCTCATATTTACGGTATCAATAGACTGGGGAGTTTTCCAGAGACTTAAGCGCCACGCGTCACTGCTCTCTTCTCCTCTCCAGGAGTGCTACTGCCCCTTCGTCAACGGCAGCTTCTTCGAACACGAAGGAAAGCCGCTGTGCGAGGCCCATTACCACCAGTCCCGCGGCAGCGTGTGCCAGGCCTGCCAGCAGCCCATCCTCGGCCGCTGCGTCACCGCCATGGGGGCCAAATTCCACCCCCACCACCTCGTGTGCCACTTCTGCCTGAAACCCCTGAGCAAAGGCTGCTTCAAGGAGCAGGAGAACAAGCCTTACTGCCACCCCTGCTTCATCAAACTCTTCGGCTGATGAGACCCCTCCTCCTCCTCTGAGTCACCGAGCGAAGAAGCCGTACAACTCTGAATCCTCCATTTGTGCGTGTGGTTTTTTTTTGTTTTTTTTTTATTACGACGGGAATGTGGGTGGAGCTGGTCTCTTTCTTGGTTTTAAGAATATTAGATTCAGTAGCTCATCCAACCCATTTCAAAACTGTTAATTTGACCAAAAGTGGGCTGCACTTAGACTGGCAGAGTGAAACATAACTAGCATTGGTTAGACGGACACAAGAAGACGATGGATGCTTCATGTATGTGAATTTCTTACATACTGTATTGATTCAAATTGAATACTGAAAAGTGAATTCTTTTGCCAAAGGTAGAGAAGATAAAGTAAAGGCCTACTGAGAGGAAAAGTGTTGTTTTGTGAAGGACTTGTACTGTTGTGCAAGGAAATCCCCTTTAATATATTTGCTTTGAATTGCAAAAAGTGTAACCGCGATTGCCATTATATATTGTATGCTGCCTGCTATGTTTGTTTAGTATTAAGGTGTCATATGTTTAATATGCATTATTCTTTCACTATTTGCTGTATGCAATTTGCAAAAAAGAAAACCAAACAATTCCAAAGAACAAAATAAAGTTGAGCACACATTTTTCCTGTCAGTGAATGAATTTTAAGGATCAACTAAGAGAGAGGAGAATAGAACAGTTATTTCAGATAATGTGTCTATTCAAGCAGACAGAAGAGGAAGCAATAAGAGACGTTCTCCCGACATATTCAGAAGAACAGTAACTGTAGAATTAATGTCATAAAAAAAATACAACGTAACTAATGAGAGGTACACCGACAGTCCATCAAAATCCAGCTGAATTTACAAGATGCCTGGTTGCAACTTCCTGCAACATGAACACTAATGTTGGCATTTAAACCAGCGTGAATGCTCACACTGTTGCCCTGCTAGATATTGTTAGTCATTGGTGAAAATGAGAGATTGTAAAATCTGACATGGGAATGACCAAACGGGTGTGGGAAAGCAGCAGTTTCACTCTGCTTACCTTTATGAAGAGAAAACTGCTCCTCGTGTCTCAAAATAGAGAAAAAGATAATCGCATTTGTGAATTTAACAAATACATATATATTTTGGATTATGTAGCATAAGACATGGAGAATGTTCTCATTTCTACTGAAGAGCACATGTGTGAATGAATCTGTGGCTTTGGTTGATGAATACACACTAAAGTATCACTGCAAAATGAAGAGCAACAACACATCAGCAGACACACCATAACACGCCTTCGGTAAATATGGAGGTTTCATCCGGACCAGCTGGACCTCCCACCTATTGTGCATATATTTAGAAATTTAAGGCCTAAACAGTTATGATGCCAGTTTTTTTTTCCCCCTCTGGAGTTGATTTGATAGTTGGACATTCGTAATAAAAAGAGGTTTGTAACTGATTTATGGGGGGGGGTAGGTTCACACTTTGGCCACCAGGTGTCACCGGTTGCTCATTAACATTCCCGAAAGAATCTTTTTTTTTTTTTTTTTTTTTAACAAACCGCCGTTTAAGTAAGAATTCACGCAGCCTTCAAGTGACACGTCTAAATCGCGTCGCGCCATCTCTCATCTCCACGAAACGCACGAACGTTCCGGAGCGGACGACACCGGCGCGGCGCCGCCAGGTGCGCGCGGCGCGGCCGCTGCGCGCAGGTGCGCTCAATTAAGGTGTAATTAGCGTCGCCGCCGTCCGGCCAGGGGCACGCAGATATCCCTGGAGAGGAGAGTCGCCGCCAAGCGCGCGGCCTCAAATGCAAAAAAAAAAAAATACCTCGAAAATACGCGATGAGTGATTCGGAGCAGCAGCAGCAAGTAAGTCGGCGTCGTCCGCGCGACTTTGACCACGTCATCGCGGAACGAACGAGTTCCAGCGTGGCCCCCAGCTGTGACCCCCCCTTTCCTCCCCCCCCCTATCAACCCGCGTCTGACGCCAGAAAGTGATTTCCTTAGTCAAACACTTTTAATATCCTCATTTCTCCCCCCTTCCAAATTTCGGTGTGCTTCTCCACACCACACGGAACTTCTGCTGCTCTTTTGGCGTCGTGTTTAACCTTATTGACCTCACGTGATCCACCCAGGCGGCTGATGAGGACGCCCGGCCCCAGTGGCCCGAGAATGGGGGTGAGTGGAGCGATGGGGAGGACGGGACCGGCATGGACTGCGGGCTCCTGCAGGCCATGGCGGAGGAGGATGAGGACATCAACGTCTACAATGAGGAGACGTTCGGGATGGGTGTGTACTCCCCCTGACCTTTTCCGCGGGCTCTGTGGCTGGCTAAGTATTTAATTGTCATGTTGCCGATTCTTCCATCCTCGAGGTTGCAGCCTTTGTAAGCGTTTACGGGTGCTAAACGGCACTGAAATAACAAATGCAACTACTGCCGACTAGGTTTAACTTTGCACCCAGAGTCCATGATATTTGGATAAGACTGAGGAGTTAAATAGTTCCTTATCCTGAGTCAGACAAGTGCTTCTGCAGAATATGGCGTCCTAGTAAGGATGACCTTTGACCTTTTTGGTATGAAATGTCTTCAGTGTCTCCATTTCATGCCATTCCCTTTATTTGTGTATCAGTTTTATTTGTAGAACCCGGATTAACGAATCATTTTCTCAATGGGCCTCACAGTCACCGTGAGCAACATCATCTGTTCTGAGACGATTCAAGTGAGGAAAAACCGCTTAAACATTTAACAGGAAGAAAGTCCAGGCAGATCCACAGAGGAGGATCCTTCTTACAGAACACAATCACGCACTGGATGAACAGAAATCAAAGAACTCATAATAGTGACAGAGTTACTGATGAATAAGGATGATGCATGAAAGGATGGACCAAAGAGGGAGTAGCATGAGGTGTCACCGTACGGCACCAGTGTATCGTAGAAAAAAGGCTCCAAAACCACAAATGTCACTTTCTCAATGACCTTTGACCACCAAAAGCTGATCGGCTCGTCCTGAAGTCCAGGTGGATGTTTGTGACAAATTTCAGAGGCATAAAAATGTTGTCACATTCGCCACATTCGCCCTGCATTCGCCAAGTTTCATTTTGGCTTTGAAGATGGTTCTGATTTTAATACTCCGTTTATGCCCAGAACCACAATTTTGTTGATATTAAGGTCCTCAAGCAGATCAGAAACACAGAGGACAGGTTGTGCTTCCAGTACGTGCTTACTAATTAACGCCACTAAAAAAGGTGCACGCTGCCCTCACTGTTTCTACACGTTTGCATCGTAGATGTAGATGTTCAGAGGACCACAGAGGACCCCAACGGCAGTCTCCTTCAGTTTGGAGATCTGCCGCCGACGCCATCAACACCCCCTCAACCGGACCCGAAACCTACATCCCCTCCCAGCTCCCCATCCCCTCCCAGACAGTCCCTGCCGCCGCCGCCGCCTCCGCCGCCCCATGGTCCTGCAGGGCCGCGTGGCAGAGGGAGGGGAGCGAGGGGAGGGCTGGGCCGGGGACAGATGTTCGAAGACCCGGCTGTGATGAGGATAGTGGAGGGGCGGCCCAGCCTCAAGGTGATGCTGGTTTAATTAATTTTCATTGTAATCTGGGATTAGACAGATAACCTCCCTATCGCTGCTCGTCCTCATTTTGGACTGTTTATCTCAGAGTCTTGACAGCGCCATTGTGGACTGTGGGAACGCCATGTACCAGAAAAACTTTAACGATGAGGTAAGTTCAACTTTCAAAGGCATGTTTCCGCGTCACCTTGTTGTTTTGGAGGCTAAATGTTTCTTCTGTGTTCTATAGTGGGTGGCACCATCTTACAGGAAGACCAGGAAAATCTCAGGGTCAATACTTCAGGTTAAGATCACCAAAGTACACACGTTTACTATGTGTGGGCATGGGACGCATAAAAATGGCTGTTTTATTTTACTCTGTTTGTAGGACAGTGCTGTAGTGTGTGTGATAGATGGTCACAGAGGCAGAGGTCAACACATGACCTCCAACTTCCTGGATTTGCCATATCCTGTCTCTTCCTTCAGGGGCAGGAGAGGGGAACCAAGGGGACTCTACTCCAGAAAACTGTTTGACCAGAGAGGTCCCTCTCAGGTGAAGAATTCATCTCAGCAAGCAGTTGTCGCTTGTAAAAGAATAGTTAAACAGGACAGCTCTCCACTTCCCCTCAGTTTCATCTTGAATGAGTTTGGGGGTCATAAGGCGGCGACGTTTCTGGATCTTGTTTATGTACGGTGTCCTCTTTGCATGGATCCTGAGCATATGGCGTTAGGCTGAAATCCAACTGTGGACAGATGTGTGTGTGTGTGTGTGTGTGTGTGTGTGTGTGGCACACATCATATTCAATTGAGGTTTTAAAATGACGTCTGTTTTTGTTTTAATGCCTGTTGCCTTGACTTCCTGTGGTGACGAAAGAAATCAAGGATGTACAAACTGGGAAATGAGAAGCTGTTTAAAGTCCTCATGCTCAATTTAGTCCAACGGCTATTGGTATTAAATTGGCATCGTATTCATGTAAGAAAAATGTAAGGCATAAAAGGGACAGCCTACATCACAAATTGCCTACGGCCGCTTTAAGTGGACACATTGTCATTCTGTGGTCTGTGGGCCTCCTTACTGAAGGTGTTGGTTTATACGCGACCTCTCTTGCAGGCACATGCATCTATGATTCCGGGCTCGCCCCTGCTCACACGTCAACCGTTAACCCCACGGCAGCACTACAATCAGGTCTATTCCAGATTCAATTCAGATTTGTGTAAATCAAGCGGTTGCTCATCTCATGAGGTTCTTTTATGTGGAGTCAGACAGGGGGCTACATGTATCCTTCAAGTCGGCCTTGCCCTGCCTCTCCTCATTCCCTGACTCCTAAAATGATGCAACTTCGCTTCGGTGCCAACTCGCCAAGGCCGTCCCCCTTTTACAGCCCGTCGTCTAACCCAGTTCAGCAGTTCAGGTGTGTGATCATCCATTTTGTGCTTGAGTGCTTGATTTGTGCCTTGAAATATGCCCCCGTGAAGTGTCAAGTGTATTTATGACGTGGTGATCTTCTTCATCCCCTCTTTTTCGTGGTTCAAACTAAAGCTCAATTGAACTCATTAACTGACTAGTATGAGGAAATGTGTCTGAAACAGATCTATCATGTCCAGTATGAGAGAACGGGCCTACCTCAGACTGTAGACTGATAAGGCTGTACTCAAGTTATTGATCCGGTTATTAAATGTCTTGCTTTATGCAACCTTACAAACATGCGTCTAAAACTGCCCTCTTTACCGGAGTATGGGAATGTAATGGAGCACACCGTTCGACTTGATGGTCGCTGATGGGGGTTTAAGTGTTCGAGTTGCTTTTGACTTGAGTGTTTGACCCCCAGATACCCCGGTCCAGTCACCCAGCTCCACCCACAACATAAACGCTTACTCAACCAAAAACAGCGTATGTTCCAAAGGTTGGTGTTGCATTACATAAGCATTTTGAACATAGTTTTGTCAAATTGAAATTGTCTGTAGGTTTATTTATAGTAATTATGACATGTTGGTAGAAAATTGGAATCCTGGGATCCGTACTGTAGTCTGATGACAAGCAAAGAAAAGGAGTGGATCACCCGGCTCCAGATGATTCAGCTGCAAAGTGAGAATCCGTACCTGGAGGACTACTATTACCAGGTAGGAAATCACAACTTTTCTCTGTCAGAGTGTCCAAGTTTGCCAAAAGACTGTAAAAAGGATCTTTGTCCATAACATTGTCTTTGCTCTATTGAAATGCTGTTTTCACCTTTTGGAAATATAACTTTCTGTGCAAGTCACGACAAGATGGATATTATTGGTCTTGAGGGGCGGTAAACGCTGTGGCCATCCAGAGGTGGAGACTAGGAGCCTACAGAATGTGGCTGCAGAGCCGGAGACTGCAGTTTGGTGACGGCGCCTTCAGGACTGCAGTTCTAGGACACTGGTTGTTTTATCACGGTGATAAAGACTGTGGTTCCGAGTTGTCCACTCCCATAGGTGGGGTTGTGACAGAACAACCAGGTTCCTAGATCTGCAGTCCTGAAATTGTGGTCGTGAAGCTGCTGCCTCCGGTACTGCAGCTACACCGTCCTCGTAGGATTGCCTTTCATTTTTCTAAATGTTATATTTGGAAAAACGCGAGGAATTACTGTAAATGTAAACCTAGCCACTGATTGGACATGCATATAAAAATAGAATTTTTCTTGAACTGTTTTAAGGAGTACTATCGGCGAATAGAGGCAAAGATGGCTGAGGAGGAACTGGGCATCAGAAACAAGAGGGACCCACCCAAACTCACCACACCATATATAACGAAAACCGACGCATACACACCAGGTTTTTTTCCTCAAGACTTTTCGATGTCATTTGATCAGATTTCTCTGTCTAGATGTTACAGATGCAGACATTGGCTATTTATTCTTGGCCGACACTTATGTTCAGTCTTCTACAGTGTCATTTTGCTCTTCCAGTGGTGCACATCGAAGGCTCCTTGGGTCAAGTTGCCGTGTCCACGTGTTACTCCCCTCGCCGTGCCATCAGTGCAGTTCATGCTGTCCAAGCTCAGGGTCCACTCGAGGTGACTGCTATTGAGACATCTGGCATCCTACAGTTGTGCTGATTTTTCTCCCACAAATGCTGAGCTCTCTGTCTCCAGGATCAGAAAGACACCAGGCAACAGCGGTTGGAGGTTCTCAGCAAAATAGAAAGGGTATGTGGTTTTCTTGTCGCGATGCAGAAAGAACCATGCCTTTTTATGACCTTCATCTTCCAACACGGTCACATGTTCCCCCCTGCAGTTGTTCATAGCTCTGTTGGAGGTCGAGGAGACGGAGAGGATGAAAACCACTGTGTTGTCTGAAGCAGAAGAAAGGAGGTTAATGGAGAAGACCCAGAGCAAAGTAGAGCACATCTACTACCAGATGCAACACCACGACCAACTGTGAGTTACAAACGCGAGAAGTGACGTGTCGAATGAATGTTGCTTGTATAAAAGCTAATTAAAACGAGGCATATTCTTGCTTCACTTTAAGAAGTTACAGAAGTAACAAGTTGAAATCAAGCGCTGTATTTTCCCAAACTATGATCTAGAGACTCTGGAGGGGAGTTCCTTCCTTTCCTGCTGGTCGCAAAAGGCAAAAAGCTGATGTCTCGCCTGCTGCCGTTCCTGAAACACGATTCTGCAATAAACATCCTCAGGATTGTGACCTCCAACCTGCCAACACTGATGAGCAGAGATGCCGATGAGGTCGGTACTCTGCTTTGTTGTACAAGAATGCCGGCTGGAAATAGATTTGCTCCAAGGAATTCATTTTTGTTGTATTGGTAAAGCACCTGAGCTTTTTTTTGATTAAAGCCATTTAGAGAGTAATAACAGAATTGTGGTGAATGTCATGCACATTTTAGGCCCTTCCAGTGCTCTACCCACCACTCCGAAATGTGATTGGAGGCCTGACATTCAGTCAGCTAATCGGGGTCCTCAAAGATCTGACGACATCCGAGACTCTAACGACATACGAGTGCCTCACGCTGGCCTGTCAGAACAAGGTTTTTCCATTGCTGCTTTGGTACTGCGTAGTACAACTTAAGTGCAAATCTTTCAAGACTTTTCTTCCCCTTCTAGTTTGGACTGTCGCTACTTTATGCTCTCCTGTCCCATGGAGAGAAGCTGCTGTCTTCCAGTGTCCCTCTAGAGCCCAGCATTGGTGACTTTGAGACCTGGTGCGGATATGAAGGTTTAATATTTCACAAGATGACGTTTTAACACCCTTCTACCTTTGACGCAAGCGTTCATGCTGTCCTTCAGGACTGACACGATATTCCAAGTGGCGGGCCAACTATCCCAGTGTTCGCTGGTGGAGCCGCTGCTCCTGCCCTCAAATCTGCTCACCCTCTTCTGCCGCTACCTGGACAAGCGAACTGTGCATCAGCTGAAGAGCAACATGGAGTAAGTTCCCCTTTTTAGATGCTGATTTGAGATTCAAGGAGATAATTTAGCAATGTGTATACAAATATCTTCTGGACCTAAATATTCTAAATATTTGTTTAGGTCTGTGACAGGATTCCTGGCGCTTCCATCTTAAGGTGGATGGTATCAAATGACACATTCAGCTAATTGTGATGAGCACTAGAGTAAAAGAAGCAGAAGCCTGACAAAAGTGCCTCAGTGTTGATTACAACAGAAGCTCAGTAATGCATCTGTCCTCAGTTATTTTTGATTCTAACTATTTTTTGCCCTTCACATTTTTGCACATCCAAAAACTGTTTCCCTTTTTTTTATTTCCTTTATCTGATATTTTACTTTCCTCTTTTTGGTCTCCAGTAGGTGACATCAGTGCATTTTTTTTTTTACACTGAAATCACAAGTCCAAGTTTTATGTTTTGTTTTTTTCCCCCCCAAAGCAACTGTTGCCATGAGACGGTCGTATCCAGTAGTTCAATAGCAGATGAAGTTGGTTTACTTACCTGGCTTCTATCCAGTCGCTCCACATTTACACACGTCCAAATGAATTGAATGTGTTGGATTAGATATTGGTGACCAGGTTGAGGATTGTATAGTAATTTATGATTGTACAGCTGAACCTATATGTTGATTTGTAACAAACATTAAGGAAGTTGTCATGGCATGGCCCATGCACATAAGCCATGCAGTTTTGCGTTTTTGTAAAAACAGTGTATACATGTGTAGCAATACAAATGGTGTATTTGATGTCTTCTGTCTTAGATGTTTCTGTTGTAAAAAGATTTTTATTTATTGTATTAATTTGGAAACAGGAATGATTTAAATTGCACCCTTGTAGAGCACTTGCAATATAAATAAATAAAAAAAAAAATCTTGGACTTCACTGTCTTGGGCATGTTCTTGCTCCTGCACATCAGTGGCTCTGGCATCAAGAGTTTTCTTGACAGAAGCATCTATGTATCCACTCACTGCATTGCAGGCGCATTTTTGAGTCTTGACTCCGGATCACAGCCTTAAGAAATCTGTGGTCCAGATCATGTGGGTTTTTCCTGAAGGAGTTTGTAGTTTTTAACCTAACTAATTGGTGTGTTCTTTGCCGAGACGCCAGTGTGCGACATTCCCAAAGGGAGAACGGCGGGACGTGACTGTAGACTTGAATGGAAGGAGGAGCGATCACAAACACTCACTGATGCACAGACCACCAATAAGAGCGGAGAGGAACTGTGGTGAGAAATAAACATGGGTTTGACAGAGGCAGGACCACCAGCGGCAAATGGACTCCAAAGTCAAGTCAGTTTCACATGTCGTGCATGTCTCCTGAATGTGCTCAGAAGATCAAGACATCAGAAGATGTATCGGAAAATCCATATAAATAACCCCCCACCCATGTCACCCATGCAATACATACACACGTAAATGCATTATTTATATGCTGTCCTATTACTACCATGTGTACACCGTTTTTATCATTGACCCGAAGGACTAAAAACACTGTTGGCCAAACGCTTTATTGCCTGGTAGTGGAGCGGAGTGGAAGGTGACCAGGTGTTTAAAATAAATCAAAAGTTTAAATCACTGGTAGACATAAATGGGTGAAAAACAGCGGGCCCCCGTGTGGATCCTCTTTGCTGTAAAAAAAAGTTGCTTGTTTTGCTTTTATTTTCGAGATGAATGGATGGCTTGTCCGGTGTTTGGAGTAAAAGTGAGCTGGATCAGCAGAAGACAGGCTGGTTTTATAGTGACATGGCACATTGGCATTCGTGGTTCAGCGGCTCCGTCAAACAAGAGGTTCACTGTGGTCCTCAGCTCTTTTTATTTATTGTACAGTACACAGAGTGACATATTAACATCCTGACTGTTTACAAGCTCAGCTGTAGCACCACACTGCCTCATAATGTGTGTTTGACTCGGTGTGGGAGGTCTATCAGTAGGCGTAGGTAACTTGTATGTATGATCCCTCCTTTAACCAACAATTTACTAATTGACTGCCTTTATTCTCTGCACAGCTGTGGTGGAGCGCTTTCCAGGAACAGCACTTTTAGAGAAATCTGTCTACAGATGCTCAAGTGTGTGAGACTACTGTGCACCAGGTCACATGATTTAATTTAAATTTCCTGCCATGCACAAAACTGTCCAGCCTTCACCCAAACATTTAAAACAATTCTAGTTTTTGTTGTTGTTGAAACACTTTACAGCTCAATCCAAAATAAAAAATCCTGCTCTTTCCAAAGCTCGGCAAATACCTGCCATGAAATGGTTCCCCTCATAAAGCGCAGTTCAAGTTTTAACAATTATTCAGCTGAAAAAAAATCAGCATGCAGACACAGATGTTTGGCACGAATCATTCTGGCATTTTCTAACTGGTAAAACAGTGAAACTGATTCTGTCAAGGGTTTTAAAAGTTATGATTCATCTAGAGACCAACGTGAATGTTTTAATGAGGCAAATCTCTTAATACAGTAGAATCGGTCTGCAGAAAAGTCTCATTTCTTCCGCTGTTTCATGGACCTCAAAGCATTCTTGGCGTGTAAGGTTCTCTCAACACTTGTGAATTCCGGATGATTAAAACGACGTGCGAGGAATCAAAGCTTTGTTACCCAGCAGTGAGAAGTTAGACAGATGGTGCGTCGATGGCGGTGGAGGTGTCGAGTTTTTTTTTGAGAAGCTGAGTATGTGAGAGGTCTGGGTGGTCCTGGAGGTGGGACGTTAACCTCCCCTTGACCCCATAAGAAGAGGATTTTGACTTTAGGTGAGGAATCTATGTTAAAGGTGAGATATACTTTTACCCACTTTTTCTGACACGATACAAGGGGCCACTCTCACCCATTTTGTGTGTGTGTGTATGTGTGTGTTCGTGTCCAGGAACAGTTTCCACTCATTTCCCTGGAAACCCTGCACCTGGAGCTGATGTCATTTCATACACAATAAAGCACAGTTCAGGTCAGATGCATGTTGAATTCTCTATTTACTGTTTAGCAGAAATCCCGATGTTCTTGTTTGAGGAAAAATTCAATCAAGCTTCCTGTAAAAAAAAAACAAAAAAATAAACCCAAATTCGGGATTAAATGCAGTTTATTCAGATAATTGCATGCACAGTTGTTTTGTCACCAAGTTAAACTCATTCGAGATATTACTGCAAATACCTGTTTGATCCAGATGTGCTTTCCAAATTCTTCAATAAAATTCTAAATGGGATAGGAAGTGAATGGAGTGAAGGCGAGATTAAGGTGGTGTGATTAAGTCTTACAGCCAGTTTGTTCAGTATTAAACTCAGGGAGGCTCAATACATAACCCAGAGACCTCAGCAGGTATATGTCAGAAATGCTTGTGATATTGATCTGAAAATACTTGGTTGCCTGCAGAAGTTTAGTGAACAGAGACATTTTTGCAAGATGTTAATTTTTTTTTTTTTTGCTGAGTTTAACACTTTTATAGGATCAGCAATCATTTTTCAGCAGTTTGTGTTGGTTACGAATCAGCTGTCTTTCTTGGATCATCAGTCAGTGTCCAGATCAATGAGCTCCCTCTCTTTGCCTCTCCCTCTCTCTCAAGTGTTAATGTACTGTAAGTGTCCAATTATTCAGTTAGGGTGTGTGTGCACACCTTGAGAATGAGGCGGTGAGAGGAGGGGCACCTCAGACCAGAGTGTATATTAGACCCTCATGATCAGGGAACGTTGCCCTCTCCAGACCATCGGCTTTACCTCCTCATCCACCGACTGGCTCTAAAACACTCAGGGCTTTTTTTTTTCCCCCTGCAGGTCCACCATGGTCGGACATTTGCTTCTTCAGAGCGCCATAATTCTTTGGCTGGTGCAGACGGCACACGGCGGAGGTGAGTGAAGCTCAGAGGCCACTAGTGAGAGTCGGATATGTCTAGAACACGGCGACAGCCATCACCTCAGTGGCCAAAATTGAGCTGTTTTACTTTGGGTTCAGGAATTGGATAACTACAGAGAAGCAATTAAAAAAAACCTGGGGCATTATATGAATTGTAGATTAGTAGTTTCCTAAAGAAAAACGGTCCTAGAATGTGTGAAATAATAGATGTGTTCTTTTCTGTGGCATCACTGTGATCAATTATGTGTCTGCAAGTGAGTTGTGGTGTGACAAGTATGAGGATGATGATGATGATGGCAACGGGCAGACTTTTTTTTATCAACCAGAAGCTGCAATTCAAATTCAAAATGCACATATTCCATGTTTTCCCTTTTTGATGTTTTTGGCATCTTCTGGTCAAAATGAACTGAATATGCAGCATATTTCAGCACAGAGTAATAAAGGCAGTGCTATTTCATGCCACCGCTGGTCCTTGTAGGTCCTGTAAAGTGTTGGTTTGTCTGACATATTGCATTCAAATCTTCGGATATTAAACTATGACCTCAAATTGAAACCTTGGAAGAGGCCAGAATATGAGTAATTTCAAAAGAGATGTAATCAACCTTAATGGTGTTAAATAAGTGCTTGTACATTTGTTTTCATGCATGTGCACACATGTGCTGTTGTGCACCCATCCGAGCCCGGTCCAGTGCTGCGTGGCTGCTTTCTCCAGTCTCGTGCAGTGGACAGAACAACCTGATCAGGGTCCCAAAGAGACAGATGTCTTTCAGATACTCGGGTTTGCCTGCCAAATTTCTAACGATCATGTTAAACTGAAATCTTAGCAACACTCCGCGTTTACCTCCCCAGTGCGTTCAGCCCTCCACCAAGTTTTCTTGTGACGATGCGAAGAAACTATATATTCTATTTTCTCTTTACCAGCCGTTGGGGGGAAATCAAAGGCAGCTCGGCTTCGGTGGCAGCAGCCGTCTAAATTTAACGTCCCTCTGTGAGAAGGGAAGAGAATGGTTTTACTGCTTGTACACAGTCACTCCATTGACTTGGGTAGAGTTGCGGGTTCGCGGCTTCCCCCCCAAATTTTTTGGATCCTCACTCACCACAACACCAGATTTAATAGACTGGATAATTCCAGTCTGTGGACTCTATGGAAATTACTGGAGAAGAGAAAGGTAAAGAGGAGCCTGAGCATAATGTTTAACTTAAATTTTTTTTCATATATATATATATATATATATATATATATTTTCCTTCCATATTTACCCTCTAAGAGGAAAATGTCACGGTCAACCCAACATCTCAAAAAGGATGAGTGACTTCTCACAAAGATTAGTTAAAAAGACACAGCAGAAATAATCCTGCCCATGATATGTGGATAGAGTGGCAGTTTTTCATCTCAGTTGTAGCGCAAAATCTTTTCTCATAGAGCAGGTCTAGACCACGATCTTTGTATATTTAAACAGACCAACAATCCCCGTCTCCTACCACCCGCCCATGAGCAAGTACTTAAAGACGGCGACAAGGAAAAACTCCCTTTAATGGAAGAAACCTTGGAGCAGAACCAGACTCACTCAGGATAGAGAAAAAGGGATAAGATGGAGGGAGAGGTGAGAGAAATGGAAGGGGTTAGTGCAGAGGGTTGTAGGTTACAGCTCTGTGGTTCCCTCTTGGAGAATTTTAGTGCTTATTAGTCCATAAATACATAATTATTTTATCATGTTCTGTCAACTTTGGTTGGCTGTCAGTGTTGTTTTTTTTCTTCCTTAGAGAAAATGCAGGACTTTGAGCACAGACTCTCTTGAACACAATCCAGTAAAACCTGTCATGCGTTACTCATAAACCACATTAGTTGTAAGTTTTTAAACAATCACTCTGACTTCCAGCAGACAGTACGACCTCACCACTAACAACAGGAAATGATGAACCCGCTCCAGGTGCAAACTTCTCGATGAGAGCCTCCTTCACTTGCGATCCTCACCGCAACACCGCTTGAAACGGCCCATTCCAC
>CAAKHG010004678.1:3057-22168 GCA_901007715.1 Dactylopterus volitans
TGTTAACATACCAACACACACACACACACACACACACACACACACACACACACACACACACACACACACACACACACACACACACACACACACACACACATTCAAACACCGATGATGGAGGCTGCCGTGCAAGGTGCCAAATTGCTGCAAACTGAGCACTGAGGGGTTCAGTGTCTCGATCACATTACTGCTAAACCACTCTTCCCTCCTCACCCTTGCCGCCCCCTGGTGTTGGGTAAGGTGTGGTGTTAGTACTACAGTAATCTGACACTTTGAAAGCCATATGGTCTGATTATTAGGCTGAGCTGCCTGTTAATTGGGAGCAGGGGCATAGCCAGGAATCATGGGCCTGTATGCAGAGTGCCAGGACGGGCCTACCATGAACCACTGCATGGAGCATCTGTACCGTAAGTAATTTCCTCTTGGGAATCGATGAAGTATTCTGATTTCTGATTATCCTAGATGCTTGAAACTAAAACACCTATTCTTGATTTTGATGTTTAAATGAGACCTGCTGCGCTGTAGAAGCTAATAATGAAAAGACAGCCGATATCGGTTCAGGAATTTATTACGTTATCGGCCGTTATTGGCCTCTCCATGCGCTCCCTTTTTAGCTCTACATTGTTATCCTGAGACTCAATAGGAAGTATCTTTGTACGATCCACAGTTCACGAACCCATTGCTCATCTAATTAAGGTGCTTAATGCAGCCCCTCACTTCATCGCCTGTCTGAAAAAAAACAAACCCTTTCAGCTACTGTCTCTTTAAGACTGCCTTGTCCTCCAGCATGCCTTTTTCTGATTAGAAAACTTCCAGAAACATTGCTGTAATAATGTGCCCAGAGCAGATGACTTCTTAATGACAAGATGACATCAGCAGAAAAAAATGTTGGAAACAAAAATGTCTGAAACCTGAGCTCGTTGCTCACAGATTGTGTTTACATGCGTTTACCTCATTATTTGAGCATTTGGTAGTGTTTAAGATGAACATCTAACATGGTGAGATAATGACAGGAAGAAATGGAAAAGTATGTTTCTTCTCTTTCATGGAACTCCTCAGCGTTTTCTGATGAAATGCTCCAAGACTCCAAATGACGTTGCCAGCGATAGACAGCAGTGAACATATCCAGGATATTTGAGCTTAATTTTATTTGCGGTGACAGGAAGTGGTAATGTGGTAGCTATCTTTATACACACTCTATGAAGTGAACCAAGGCAGTAAAGTCGCGGCTTGACATCTAAAACATCAGCAGAAGCTTGTTCCGTCAAGCTGAGTTGTGGAGTGATGGTGCTTTATTCATCAGTTCAAGCAAGGATTCTGACATTATATATGTTCATTTGATACATTATGAATAGAAAGATATATGTATTATTGCTGCAATCTTTTGAGGCACATGCACTTATTTCCATGGTATGTAATATTAATGCTGTAGCACAACATTTCAGAGGAAATGCAGTGCTTTTCAATCCCCTACAAATATTTTCTAGGTATACAGTCTATACATAATTTTTGGGTGAGTTTTAAATGATGACCTACATCTGCTTGTTTGTTTGGAGTTTTCATTGTGTTTTGTATTTATTTATTTATTTATTTTTTAATATCTCAAAACCGACCGTTCCTTATCTGTATGCATTTCAGTCGAGACCACACTGGGTGGCAGCACAGCACGTTTGGCTGTGCTGTCTGTCGCTGCTGCTGTTTGACATAAGGCGAAGACGCACAAGCCTCAAATATATGACTGACTCTTGGAAGTCATTGAACGCGCGGGCCGATGAACATTTGCATCCGTCACATCAGCAGAGCACCTGCGCACTCACTGGAGTGCCGCGCACAGCCCTGGCTGATGCTGCTGTGCTTCCTGTTCTTGATCTCTCCAACCTCCTTTCATCATCACATTTTCACCTTTCTTGTCTCCAGACACTCTGGTTCCTCCTCTGAGGGAAAAAAAACAACAACAACAACCCCATTTGTTCTAGTATGATATCGCAGCAGCTGCAGCGTCAGGTCTTCCTGGATTTGTTATGTTTGCTGTTTTGTAGATTTCATCAAGCGGTTTCAAGACCGGAGCAGCCTGATATAAAAGTGATGATGAAATATTTATAAATATACAGATGAGATGTGCAATCCCTCAGTTATTCATGGAGGCTCCAGCGAGGGTTGCAGAGGTGAATACTGTGAACACTATTTCAGTTTGCTCTCCTTTTATACTCGGCCTTCTTAGATGCTGCAATCAAACTGATGCATGTCAAATGGTCTTGATGGAAAGAGAAAGATACAAGTTAATTGCTTCTCTTCCTGATTGGGGTGGTGCTGATGGTCGGGGTCTATTTTAGCCTGGGTCAAAACTGTGCCTGTGTTCAAGTGAGAGCAGATCAGTGCCCTTCAGTTCGTCTGGACAAACTACATGGAGGGTCTATTGCAGAGAGGACCCCTCTGCCTACAGGCGCGCGAGCAGCCCCCTTTCTTTAAGAAAAGGCGAAGGGGGAATTCCTGCTGGTGGAAGCTGCAGTGATGAGAAGGCTTTTCATGCGGCTGGTTTCTGTCTCCACTGGCTGCGTTAATTACAGGGCCCGGGGCTGCACTTTGAGCTCACTGTGCTAACGCAGACTCTTGAGAAAAAGCCGCGCAGTCGACTCTCACGACAACAGATAAACGCCACGGGCATGCGCTTTTCTTTTCTTTTTTTTTTTTTTGGCGCGCGCACAGTTTGTTATACTCCAGAGCCGGTGGAACCAGTCAGTCAGTCAGTCAGACAGGCAGTCAGTCAGTCAGTCAGGCAGTCAGGCGCTGGGGGAGATCGGTGTCCGCCTTCTTCGACAACTAAAAGTCCGCGAACACCGGCAACGCATGACGCGGCCGTGAGCTGGTTGGAGGGCGTCCCTCCCGGTCAGAGCGGCGCGGTTCGAGAGGATGCGCAGCGGCGTCCGTCCTGCCCGACGCTTCCGAAACTTTTGCCGCTAAGCCGCGCGGAGACGACGGGACGGAGGACGATGCGCCGCTGTTGCTAGGTCTACGGCGCGGAACCGACCATGGCCGTGGACGGTAGGCAGCCCGGTGCGGGTAACTCTCGTGTGGAGGAGCGCGATCAGTGCAAATCTGTAGATAGGTGTGCGTAATGACGAGGAAAACTAAAGCCCAGGCAAACTTGAACGGAGCCGCGCTCGAGTTCTTTGCACTTATGTAATAATCCTCGGTGCAGTGGTGTGTGTTGCGAGCGGTCGCTCAACACATTAAGCGTTTGTTGTGGGCGAGAATAGAAAAAAAAAACAACTAACGTTGGGGGGGAAAAGAGTCCATCTATGTTGCGCGAAATGGTCCAAACGCGTCGCCGAGGAAAAGGAGCGATGCGCGCCACAACGCGGCTCTGTGCTGTCACTTTGCATGCCGACTGCGCTGCGTGGACGTGGACGGCAGAGACACGGCAGGAAAGTAGATGAGGATGCGGGACGGTCGGTGACCTGGTGCTGAAACGGACAGCGAACCGGACGGGACCGGCGTCACCGTCAACGGGTCTCTACGGCGGCTGAGTTTATCTCTCGGAAGTTATTTCTGTCATTAGTTGTGAAGTGCTGATGGGAAGAAACTGTGATTTCGCGTCTCATGTTGTACTCTGAAAGTTAAAAAAAAAAAATTCACAAAAACTGGAGTAGTGCATCAGAAATAAAAGAATCAGCTCTAATGGCAAAATGTGCCTACACTGTACATGAATTTAACATTAAATGTTGGAAAAAACAAACTAAAAAGTAGAACTAATATGTACACGTATTATTGTGGACTCTAGTGCGAATATAATCATGAGGTCATGCTCATGTGAGCTTTGATTCATAAAGCCTGAGACGCGGCAGTTTATATGTGAGCCAGTTAATCGCGGCTGTTTTCTCGCACTTGGGAAGAACTGAAGGAAGGAGGAAAACAAATTCTGGCAAGCAGCCTTAAAAGGAAGGCAGTTATGTTTGCAGCAGCAGCAGCTTTGAGGGCTGATAGCAAAGAGGGAGGCTTTGCGGTCTCAAGAGTTAAAACTCAGAGAAACTAAAATTGTTCAAAGAAATCTTTCTCTGGTGATAATCGGGCGCCTGCTGTTTGCAGGACTTGGCTTTGCTCTGCTCTCACAGGTGCACCGCAGGAAAATTCTCCCCGACAGTCTCTTTCATTGTGCCCTCCTTTTCAGATTCCCTCGGTCGATTTAAGACATTGCAAATGCTTGTTGTACATAAACACAGTTGCCCCCCCCCCTCTTCGCTCCAAACATTAGAAAGTCCTTCCAATCTGGCACATGAATCAGTAATGACCCCTTTGCTTTCTGCCAGGATCTGTGCCAGTAACAGCCTGTTTACTCTGGTTCCACTCTTTCTTTAATTATTGGATGTTGGGAGGCCACCTGCCGTTCAGAGCGCTTGGATGTCTGCCTGCGAGTTCCCCAATAATGACGAAGAAAGCAGCCCGTCTCACAGCTTCAACAGTCACCTGCAAAGCTCCGCACAAAGCGATAATGGCTACACTCTCGCTGGTTTTGGGACTTGCCCGGGAGCTCGTCCAGATTTGCGATCATTTTTTGATCATTGCCTCGCGTGTGCTCGGCACTTAGAGAGCGGGTACCAAGAGGTTCTACGTTATGAGATCAAAGTGGGCTTTTGTTTTCCGAGTCACGCAGGCTTTTTTTTTTTGTAGCTTGTTTCATGCTGTTTTTAACGTTGTCAATTGGTAATAGTCACGTCCATCTGTTTAATCGTTGCGCTCCCTACTTTCTCCTCTGCAGCGGCATCCAGTTTCAGTTTCTGTAGGCCGGCCGTGGAGTACAGGGCCCTGCCTGAGGACTTCAAGCACCAGCTGAGGCGACGGACAGGTGGGAACCTCACCTGGCATGACGGGCGCGGACAGAAGACAGCAGGAGGCAGGACAGTGAAGCTGCTGCAGCAGCCAGGCACAGAGGCCCTGCAGGTACTCAGCGCTTGCACCGCTTGTATAGTACAGCTGGTTCAGGAAGCCATGAGGTGGGCTTCCCCTCGGATTTGTTCTAACCTTCTGGTCATTTAAAGATGCTTGAAAATTTGTGATATCTTTATATTATTAATCCCTTAAAAACTATCATAATTTTCCAGTGCCCTCTTCCTTTTCCTCGGTCATATTGTGAACCTACTCAACAACATGTGCTGGAAAAAATGACAAAGTTTGTATTTGTTTGTTGTCATTTATCAAAGTCCAATCATTTTAGGCACGTAAAAGCAAAGTATGATGCATATTAGTTTGATCCAAGCTCAACCCATGATATGACACCCAACTGTCAGTCAGCATTCTACTTTTAGCAGCGCGGAGCTAGTGAATTTAGCTGGCTAGCATCAGCGCGGTGCGTTGGCCTCTTTTACACTGTCCAGTTCTATCAAATTACCCTCAACTTCGTGTCCCGCCTGCTGATCCTGTTTCACCCGGAAATGCATCACAACACCAACGCTTCATAATCGTAAAATGCTTTTCCATATGGATCATATATCATAAGTAAGTCCTGTGTGTTTTGTTTGGGGTACATTCAGCTGGGTGTTTTGTCCCTAATGAGTATTTACAGCAGGACATATTTGTGAGATTAACAATCAAGGAGCAATGTCGCAAAGAGAAACATTTTGGACAAGAATAGTACGATTGATTCTCAACTCTTTGGAAAGAGATATATACTTAACTTATACTGCATCAGGCTTTTGATTCACAGGCAATACTTTCAAACGGTCTCTTGCTTTGCTCTTTAAATGTGATTTTTTTTTTTTTTTTGAGTAAAAAAGATGAACTGTACGCTTTACATCAGCTGGTTCTTAACAACACAAAAGGGCATATATTTGTACATTTCCTTTGCTCCATCAGTCCAAATGTTAATAATGAACTGAAAACCTCTGATGTAGATTACACCGGTTCCAGCTTTTCATATCAGATTCATTTTGATCAGTGACTCAGTCCCGTTTCATTTCCTACATGTAAGTCACGCAGACACAGAAAAAACAGCGATGCTTCCATATAAAGTAAATGATAAAATCATTTCCCTTGTTGTCTCATCAACATTCATCCTAATGATCTTGCCTCTGATCTCTATTTAGAAATATCTGATGGAAAGATTCAGTGTTCCAAATGTGGCCAGTCACCATTCATTATTGCAAATGGGCACTTTGTTAGCATAGAATGGAAGCCGGTCTCTCCCCGGCGGGTTGGTGGGCTCTAACAGCCTTTTAGTATGGCTTTAAATAGCACTGGTCCTCCAACACTGGTGCCATACTGCAGCACTACTGTGTGTTGACTTTCAGCTGAAAGAGACTGTATTTAGCTTGATGCTGAATCCTTGATCTTATGCAGTCTGCAATCGCAGTGGTGGAATAACAAAAAACAAAGCCTTTTTCTGGAGATCACGTTATGAGAGGCACGCTCCCATTTATTTTCAGCAGCCTCTCTGTTACAGTTTAGATTTTCCCATTGAGATCCATGTGGTGAAGCTTTGTCCTCTCACACAGGCAGCGTTGACAGACAGAATCCATTTGCTCTGTAAACTGGCCTCATTTAAAGCCCTCGGTTACAAGTCAGAGAGCCCCAGCCTTTGTCTTCACCCCATGAAAGGCTCTTTATAAGGCGGTTATGAGCTGATGCTGAAACTGCAGACGTAGAACTGGGCTGGGGCTGATAACGGAGTTGTACACTATGCATTGTGTGCTTGCTTCAATCCTCTTGGATGCGCATAATGTAGTGGTTGGTTTATTTTTGTCTTGAGGAATGTGCACTTAATCAGTGTTGTGTGTCGAGAAGATGAGCTGCGCCATGTGCCGCCTGCCGTCCTCCGCGGTCCAGCAGCGCCTCCAACAAACAGCTTCATTTAGTCTTATCCTACATTTTGCGCCCTTATCCTCCATCCGCAGTCGCGCATACTAAACACGCGAGTTGTGCGTGACGCCGGGAGACGCGGCTACTTTCATCTCTCTTGTTGCACCAAACAGAAGGAAACAAACCATCATTAGCGCCGAATTAATTCATGGATTCATCAATTAATCAAGCAACTGTAAAACAGTGTTGCCCACTCGGAAATTTTTCTTAAGCATGAATGACAGACATCCTTTAATTCCAGCAACAGCAAATCCAGGATTTGCTCACTGTTTGATAGTAAACTGAATATTTTGAGGGTTGCAGACGGCGTTTGTTAGTGTTTGCATCCCTAAAAGTGGCAGTGCAGGATTCAAAGCGGAACTCATTATGACATAAGCTGTAATTTGAAACGTGTGAGTTGAGGAACGTTAACTCAAAAGAGATGAGAGAGGGAAAAGGTGACGCAGAGAGATTAAAGGTGACACGTAAAAGAAGGGAGGACTGGAAGGGAAAATGTTGTCAGCTGTTTTAAGAGGACTTTGATGAGCATTTGTGAATAGAGGCCGAAGAGGGGCTGTGAAAACATAGCTGACAATATAAGTTGATATAGCTGAGAACTGATAATCAATGATGCTCAAGTTCTTTGGTTCAGGTCTTTCTTTTCTGAGCTCCTGCTGCTTTTGACTGTCAAAGCTATGACATCTTTGACTTTGGCGCATGGGAGAATCTTAAACAGTTAAACTCCTATTTGACATTTTAAGGACCAAACAATAAAGTAGCTGACCCATAAATATTGATATATTGACCGATCATAAAAAAATAACCTCTAATCTTTAGGAGGAAGGTCATTGTTATGGCTCTGAACGTTCCGTGAGCACCACTGCATCCTGAGCCACATTGCAAACACAGAACGCTGCTTTCGCTTTGGCAGATGAGGTCTTGTGTATTCAGCAGACCTCCAGCACAAACTTTGCCCCACTTACACTTTAATGTTAAGTGTCTCTATCCGCAGCCTGGGAGCATCTGAACTCGCTGATTTTTTTTTAAACTGATTGATCAAAGGCAAATGTTTAATTAGCCTTCCTCAGTTTTACATCCTGCGTGCAGCTGTCAGATTACAGATCACGCCGACCTTCCCGCGTGGCGCCGTCAGTTTTGTTGTGGTTGTTAGAGACTCTGTGACCAATAACGAGTTTGGAACCTGATGATGTTGTCAGTCCCTCATGTTTAGGCCTGTAGAAAATACTGTATATCCTATATACTGTATACATATATATGGACAGAAAACTGCTTCTTTGTTTGATGTTTAATATTCATATACTGTATACTGATCAGCCATGACATCAAAGCCGCTGCATGTTTAACATAGAATATCATGCAACAGCCCTGCAACAAAGTCTCCTCACCTCTCTTATCTTGATTTTTTTTTTTTTATTTAAGTGGGATAGCCAAAGTATAAGTAGTAGTTATGTCATGTTGGTGTATAGAAATGTCAAGTGATTATTGTTGCAAAGCAATTTCTCCACAGGGACAAATAGAGTATCTATCTATCTATCTATCTATCTATCTATCTATCTATCTATCTATCTATCTATCTATCTATCTATCTATCTATCTATCTATCTATCTATCTATCTATCTATCTATCTATCTATCTATCTATCTATCTATCTATCTATCTCTGTCTGTCTGTACCAATGTTGATCGGAAAAGTGTGTCAGAAGTAGTTGGAGCTTTATGGTTTGAGTGGACACAGGAAAATTACTATTGAAAATATACAGAGTACATTTTTAAGTACTGTCTCCACTTGCACATTAGACTAATGTTTTGAACATAGAAAAACCTAACTGAGTGGTGATGTTAGTGAATAGTATTTGGTGATGCACCAGTTTGAGGCAATGCAGTGAAAGTGCAGTTCATTCGCTAAAAACTGTAGTAGGATAAAAGTAGAAAATAAAAAAACCCACAGACTTCGCCCGCTGTAAGTTAGCAAGGAAAGTACAGACACTCAAAAACCATCCACAAGTAACAAAGTATTTCTACACACTGACCACCACTGATGTTTTAACTATTAAACAGCAGAGTGACAAATGGACATAAAACCGATGTGATATACGGAAAATATAAAGACTTTATAGCTGAAATGAACTGTTATCAATTCGTGCTGGGTCCTACAGAGGCGCTGCCATCACACTAATAAGGTCAGGTAAGGATAAGCTTATCAGAACAAAGGCTACAGGAAGCTGCCACACCAAGCTAACCATCAGCTCCTCATGCAGTTTGTGGTTTTCACATTTTTCCCGGATTGGGTCTCGTGTGGATTTGTGAGCGCCGTGGGTGGCACCTGCCCTCTCACCTAATTCTTGAAAAGAGAGCAAAGACACTTATTTTCCAAAAGGTAAAACTAACACATGGCTCTTCCCTGTGTTTGTCTGTGTGCCGTGTTTGGCAGCAGTACAATTCGGGCGAGAGTTACGGGATATATCACACCAGCCCGACGCAGCCCAGCCTCATCCGCCCCGTCGTGCTCTGGTCGCAGCAAGATGTTTGCAAATGGCTGAAGAAACACTGTCCACACAACTATCTGACCTACGTGGAGGTCTTCTCCCACCACGCCATCACAGGTACGCACGCCGCGAACACGAGACGTTCGACTGGAGGCCGCGCCAAAAGGCCGCAACCAAAACTTTATCCCGCTTCTGACCCGCAGGCCGGGCACTGCTGCGTCTGAACGGGGAGAAGCTGCAGAGGATGGGGCTCGTGCAAGAGACGCTCCGGCAAGAGCTGCTGCAACAGGTGCTGCAGCTTCAGGTTCAGGAGGAAGGTCGCAACCTGCAGCTGCTCAGCAGAGGTGAAAGTGTGTGAGGTTTTGTTTGTTTGTTTGTTTGTTTTTCCTCCAGCCAACTCATTCTTAAAGCATGCCTTTATGTATTGTGATTTATTTTCCTAAACATTGACTGTTATGCTAAAGGCATCATTCGCAGATATAGCAGTTACCACCCAACTCTGCAGCTGCTGGTGAAAAACTGTGAGTGCAGGTTTAAATGTAACAAGTGTCAATCTGTGTGTCTTCCGCAGGTTCCTTTGGACGAGTATCATAGCCAGGCTGCTGGAAAATGTGGACAGAGACAAGTAGTCGGATATGTTGGTGCAAAAAAAAAAAAAAAAAGCAGTCTCCAATGTTAATATGAGCTGTGTGATCTCCAGGGTGATGTTGTTGAGATGCACAAAAACAGACTATGAACTGTGATGAAAATGCATCATGACAATCTGTTTTGTCAATGTGTCGCTCTTCTCTGTGATTCATCACACTCCCCCCTCTGGTGTCTTTCTCTCTTGATTTGATTTTTTTCTAATGTAACAAACGAACAAATAAATGAAAATATCCATTGCTAAAAGTCGATTGCTGCTGTCTTATGCGATCTCCGAGAACCGGAAGGTCCCGCAGGAGAGCGGACTCCCACTAAGAACAATTCAGATTTTTTTTTTTTTTTTTTTTTTTGATTTGGCTCGGGGTGACCACGCAACCTTCTTGGCAGCAGCCGCAGACGACGAATGATGATAAACTACATTACCCATCGTCCCTCAGAGCGGAAGCGAAGACTGCATCCATGGCTCTGACCAGCCGATGCCGGCTCCGAGGTCGCAAGATCCCCTTGGTAACGGAGTGCGGGAAAACAATGTCCTGCCGCTCAGACAGGTACATGAAAACGATTGGTTTGTTTTTTGTTGTTTTTTTGAAATTGCGTTTCAATTTCTTATGCTGATATTTTCGTGTTTTTTTTTAACGTAATTTTGTTGTCTGCAGTTGTATGCTGACTTTGTCCGTTTAGGCAGCCGATCTGGCGACGTTCGTCCCCTCGTGAGCGTGAGATTGTCTCGCGGTTTGAAATTAAAAACCTGCTCGCCCCTCGCGTGCGTTTTATACACGCGACGATCGAATGCGGTCAAACACGAATATTGTCCAGAAGTAGGTGAGCTTGCATGCTGACGCACTCCTGCGTCATACGCTCCCCTCACACACGCACGCACGCACGCACAAACGCGCGCGCGCACGAACACACACTTCTGCTTCGATTTTAAATATCCCTATCCCTCTATCGGCGAGGTATTTCCGAAGATATGAAAAATCATTCTGTCTCAAAGAAAATGATGTGTGGCTGAACTATATTTATGACCACTTCCCCATCGTTTTGCAGTGGCCAGTTAATCCTAATATCGTCTGGTCTGATGCAGATGTGCAGTGGTGGCTTGTGTAAGTACAGCACAGCGAAAGATTCAAATCTGTTGCCAAAGTATTGCACCATAAACTGCAACATTACAGGTTTTGCCTGAGTAAATATACCTAAGTATTAATGTACTTGCAAAATTGCCCAGGTCATTCTGATTACTGCGCTGATGACTGATGCAGCAGCACTTCTACACATTTATAAACTGTTGGGTTAGTTAATCTAGAGTAGAGTTCTGTACATAAAGCCCATGACGAGGTAACTGAAGCCATCAAGTCCACGGAGCGGAGTAAGAATATAATATTTAGTGACTTGAAAGTATTAGGTTTTAGGCTAAAGAATGCACATGTACGCCTTTAGACCTCATCTTGGTACTGAAAGGTTGCCAGTTCCCCTGTGCTGGCAGGAGATTGTTGGCTGAAGTGCCCTTGAGCAAGGCACTTTACACTGGCAGCCTATTGCTTCGGGGTGTGTACTCACTATGCACGTAGTGTGTGTGTGTGTGTGATGGGTGAAATGGGCGGAGAAGTAATTTCTCCTTGTGGAACTTTAAGGGATAATAGAATGATAAAATTAAAATGAATAAAAAAATATATAGAATTATGCCATTTGCCCGTTTTGCTGGTCCGCTGTGCCAAAAACAAGGCAAGACTTCATCTTGGGCTGCTGGAGAAATGAGATGGATGCGCTCCGAAATGACGGGCGTCCCCTGTCAGGCCTGTAAACCAGAGTGGCTCTCTGTCTGTCTGTTTTTTTGTCCCTGGGTCACATCAGCGAGGAAGGATCAGAACAGGACATCCGTCCTCTCTTTGCTTACAGATGCCTCTATTAATACCAGCCAAGCAGCTCTTTGCTGCCAGTGTTACCGTGATCCTCTTAGCGTTTGTCACCCACAGAAAGAGGCGGCCTGAGAGTTGAGCACACAAGTGCAACAGCAGTGAGGACGCAGAGGTGTGTGAAGTTAAGAGGAAGGGGCTTTTTCAGACGATCAAGTGGCTGAAATATAAGTGGACTGGACTTTCACAGCCTCACCAGTGTTGAGGGCCACTCAGGTTTTTTTTCTTATTTTTTCTTGGGACGTTACCACGGTGACGGGCAAGCTGGAAAATAGGAGGCTGCCACCAGAAGCAGACATGCTGAACTGTGCTGGAGCCAGAATCTCTGGCTGCTGGTCCCTGAGATCCGACCGCAGGTAACGGCGAAGGGGCAAAACACCAGTTTTGCTTTTTTTCTTTCTCAAAGCTCACATGCAAACTGTCGATGCTGCGTGTTTTGTGGGCTATTAATAGTCTTTTGCCGTGGTTGTGGGGAGGTGAGAGGAAGCACAGAATCTAGGTTAGTTTGCATGGATTTTTAGAGCCGGCACTGCTGCTGTGTGCTCATCCTCGGGTGGTTGCGCCACGGTGCGTCTCCAGGCAGCTGCCTGACAGCCACTCGTCTTCCCATTCACAGTTTGCCACGGTTTTGTGCATGTTTGTTGTTGTGCATCACTTTAGAAAAACAACAGTTGCTGATCGACTGTCTAATTCCAGCCGGTGGGAATGCACAGGTCCCCGAATGTGTCCTGTGACAGCGACAGTGTGGTGCAAAATTCAAGCCAGCTTTTATATGTTTAACAGTGGTATGTGAGGATCATTTAAATATCAGTATTACCATACAGAAGAATGCATTACACAGCAGCATGAACATAATATGAATTCCTTGAGAAACCAGTAACAGCATCAGAAAACTCCCAGCAATGTCTCCGCTTAAAAATGTCGTCCTGTGTGACAGGTTTTGTCGGACTTGCTACTTTGTTATTCACTACAGTATCGTCACTGTCAAACAGAAATATGCAGCATATATTACATTAAACATGTCTTTTGTCGTGTGTCAGAACAGGTTTTTCTGCCTATACACACATCCAAAAAAACAAGAATCTAGACCCACACCAGCAGCGGCTTGGCTGACATGCTCAGTGCAGATAATGCCGAACTGCAATGGATAAAAGTCGACGTCCTAACTTTGTCAGTAAATATCAGTATATTTACGAGTGTAAATATCATATCTGGTCCTCCTAAGTGACCTGCATCAGAGGAGCTGGTCATGTTTACTGTATAAAAAGTGTGAAGAGATGTCTGTGGTAGAAATGTAGAACGTCTCTGAGCATTCATGGGTCATTAGGATCCTTCCGTTCAGTCATTGTACTATTGCAGTCTGTCTCAGCCAAAGTGGAGGACTGACTGCTGTGATTTACAGTGACACTGATTGTGGTATCAAAAGTGGGCGTGGCTTCGGAAGACAGGAGCCGGCTGCGTTCAGGGTGATGCAGGATTTTGACGTTTGAGCCAAAAGCAAGATCAGAGTTCATTTTCTCTGTTTTCTTGATCATTTGGCACCAGCTTAAAAAAAAATGCACCACTCTACTGCATATGTCACCTGGTTTTATTACTGGATCAACTTCCCACTGCTGAGATTTCCCTGAAAGAAAATCTTAGGATGTTACAGTATATTTTCTTTCATGAATATCCATTCGGAAGTAAATTTTTCCACATTTTTGTGACTATGCGATGTGAATGTTTTTTTTTTGTTTTTTCTTGTGTGCCAATGGCAACCTTGACAAGCACCATTTTTGTTTTCAGGTTGTTCTTCTGTTCATCCTTCTTCTTCTTGTGAATTAAATATCTCAGGAACACCCGGGGACGTTTTATTGCGTCCACCTGGACTCAAGGATGCTTAGAAATTGGTGGCACAGAAGAGGAACACTTTAGTACCATTTATTAAACTTATTCAAAGTCTTCCCTACATACATTCGGGACTCTGGGAAGACATGGATGTAAACAGCAGCTTGTCTGGCTGACAGATGTGGTTATTCCGGCGTGATCCTGGCGTGACTCTGTGGGCTCGGGCTGTAACTTGCCCTGCTGTTTGCTGTTTTCAGTGGGAGTGGGGAGGACTCGTTGGACCGGCTCCTGCCCCCCGCTGGCGCCCCTCGCAGAAAGAGCACTACCTCGCTGAGCAAAACTGAGCCTCCGCTGCTCCGCACAGGCACACGCACCATCTACACCGCCGGCCGACCCCCCTGGTATGACGAGCACGGAGCGCAGTCTAAAGAGGCCTTTGTCATCGGTATGACACCCGCTGATGAAGTATTTACTCCCCTGGACTGTTTTCTAAGACTTTGTTTACTACCTTCACGTCAACTTTGTGGCCTCAAGCTGCAGAACTTCTCCCAATTATTATACTTATAAATTGCTACCACACTTGCGTACCATCACACGGCATTAAACACACTCGGGAAAACACACATAATGGGCCTCTGAAATGCTGTGTGGATGTGCAGGGTTGTGTGGGGGCAGCGCTTCAGGGAAGACCACCGTGGCCAACAAGATCATCGAGGCTCTGGATGTGCCCTGGGTTGTGCTGTTGTCTATGGATTCTTTCTACAAGGTGAGAGGCTCACGCATTTTAAACACCCGAAAGATCCACTCTTCCAGGGTTTCCCATCAGGAGTGTGCGTCACTGGAATGTCTACAGACCCCTGCAAGACAAGGAAATCCTGTCCTTGCTTCCGCTATCTCTGCCTTTCTTTACCTGTCAAACTCTGCAGTCAGATTTGGTTCCCCATGTGACGTTGCATGGGGTTAAGCAACTCCCTGCAGGTCGCTGACGCTCTCTAATGAGTTGAGTGTTTGTTTCACGCGCTCAGTCTGATTTGGTAACACGTATGTTATATGTGAAGATTAAGAAAAGTGTAGTTAACAAAACAGCAGACGGCCTCGATGTGAACCAACTAGAGAACAACATTGCTGACGCACGTGCATGTGCTGAATTGTCACGCTAGCAGTTCATTGTTATTTGAAAAGAACTGAACAGTTGAATGGAAATGCGTTTGAGACGAGTCGTGTGACACGCACAGTAAACATTGCCGCATTGTTAATTTCTGTACAGACTTCAAAAAAGAAAGAGAGCGTGGCTGAGGACGAGGGCAGCTCGCTGCATTTAAGGCTACAGACACAGAGACAGCCTCTTTGGAGCAGCGCTGCAACACGGGTGTGAGGAGAAGCTAAGATGAAGGATTCAAGTCAGGCTTTAAGATTGAAATTTCAAAGACATATCTTGGGGACCTCTGACACCTGTTTAAAATAATCGGGGGTGGGGGGACATAATATGGGTCCTTTTTAAAGTAATCATTTTCCGGCTGTGATGCAAGAAATCCTTGGATGAATACAAGATTAGCAAGATTCAGACCAGATTCAGATTCATTTATCATATCGTTTGTTAACAGAGTCAACAATGCAATGAAATGTTGCAGACAAGAAGAACCAATCACTGTTTACAATACTATAAAGCAATAATTGAAAAAAAATAAAATATACATAAGCGATATCAAAAAAGGAAGTGTATAAACTTCAAGATAATTTTCTATTATTTATTTTCTATTTATTATATTAAGAATTTCTGCGTTTGCACTGATAGCTTACTGGACAAACTCAACTGTCCCATGATGCATTGCGTCTCCTCAGATGACGCAATGGCAGCCATGGAGGCAGATGGTGCTTTTTGCTCTAAAACAAGATCTGTAACTTTAAGAAGTTGTTTTTAATGCCCAGCAAGGAAGTAACCTTGTAGATCCCCAATATGAGGTCAGATTATCCCAGTAACACCCGATTAGACGTTTGTGACAGCGTTTTATCAAGCTAGCAGTGGAAGAAGTAGCGCATGTCTGGTTGTTTCAAAGATAGAACGCTCGTTGTCAAATAACAACCTTGGCGCTTTTGTTTCGAGGACTGGATGTACAACCTAAATGATATAGCGGTTTAACTATCGGCTGGTGACAAATGTGTTTATCGCATATTTCAGTCAGTGCGAACAGCCTGCTGTGCTAATGGTTTGTTTAGTACTACATGAAATGTGATTATGTAGCAGGCAGTGTGTTGATTCAAAACACAGATATTCTTTCAACACTGCTCCTCCCTCAGTCTGTCATAATGCCTCCTTGAAATTATGAGAAAGAAAATCTTTGGCTTTGTTCTTGTAGGCTAAGGAGCTATTTTAAAGTCTCAAAATTAAGGATCCCCCACCCCTGAATTGCCTCACTCAGGGGACGTGCACGGCCATCTGCATCAGTAGCCAATAGGAGCGGCTATCTCTGCAAAATAGTCTGCGATTGGCTGAAGTCTGCCGTCACCGGCTGTCTTATTTAAAGACTGAAAAAGCCAAGGGGAGGTGCAGACGTCTAGTTTTGTCTGACACCACACAAAGTTCAACGTGAAAGGTCCTGATGGAATCTTTGCCCTGTGACGTCAAACACAACCTTCCTATAAGACCTTTTAAATCGTCCTGTACATTTTAAATAAATTCTGGGCACGTGCAGGCAAAGGTGTGTGTACCTCTTGCCCATATACTGGCCAGTTGTCTCTGACATACTGTTGTTTGCTGCTCACTGTGGCACGTTGGTGTTTGTCTTGCGTCTGCTTTGGGCAGACTGGAGAAACTGAATTTCCTTTTAGGACAAATAAAGTCGTCTGAAGCAACAAGCTCATATGTCCTTGCACAGCAGTGAAAATATGTGTAATGTTTTTACAAAACAAAATTTAGTCCATTTTTATTTTATACAACTATGATTTATCGACTGCCATTGCTCACAAATGAACGTGAGACAGCTCTTACTTTTCTTTATGCTGCATGCTTTTCTACAAACCTGAGTAAAGTTTGAATATGAACATGTACAGCATATATAATTGTTCATGGCACAACATGACAAGACACAGAAGGTGGTCGAGGTTGTTCTTTAACATTTCATATCAGAACCAAAATGTAGGTTAAACTATTTTAGCAGATGCTGATAGAAGCACTGATGTACAGCAAATTATGAATGGATCCAACTCGAAGGGTGATATCAACTATCAGTTTCTCTTTGGTCCCTAAAATGTTGATATTATTCTGTATATGAATCTGCTGTGCGGCACAGGATTTATCTGCGGAGGATCAGGCCCTGGCAACAAATAACGACTACAACTTTGATCATCCGGGAGCATTTGACTTTGAGCTGCTGGTCGCCACCTTGCGAAAGCTGAAGCAGGGAAAGAGTGTGAAGATCCCGGTGTACGACTTTGCCACACACAGAAGACAGAAAGACTGGGTAGGTTGTGACATATGACACAGACTTCTCAATATGGAGTTGTGTCAAAGATTTGGGATTAAATGTGAAGAAAAAAAAATTTTTTTCTGGGTTAATTAAAAAATTACATATGTACAATATATATAGCACATGTATGTATACGGACAAATAAACATTGCTTCTCCTATTTAACTGACTGTCCACAAAGCAGCTCTCTGCTCCAGCTCTGAAGACTTTGTTTTCACTCCTTTCTATGCAGAAGAATGTGTATGGTGCCAGCGTAATCATATTTGAGGGAATTATGTCTTTTGCGGACAAAGAGCTTCTTCAGGTAAGGCGAAATCTCCCCTCTCTTTTTTTCTTTTGAGGAAGTAGAAAGAAAGTGGATGCTGTTTGAGCAGCTGCTTTGCTGTGGTGAATGCGGTTGTGTTTGCTGTTCCCACCTGCAGCTCCTGGATATGAAAATCTTTGTGGACACAGACTCAGACATTCGGCTGGTCCGCCGGCTGCGCAGGGATATCTCAGAGCGCAGGCGGGACATTGAAGGCGTCATCAAGCAGTACAACAAGTTTGTGAAGCCGGCTTTTGAACAGTACATCGAGCCAACCATGAGGCTGGCTGATATCGTCGTGCCGAGAGGTGAGACAGCTTGGACCCCCCTCAACTTTTTTGCATTCCCGTCACAGCGCTGCGGAGAACTCTCCACCAGCATCCACCCAAAACGGTCTCTTCTCGTTTCTCCCCTAAAGGTGGTGGCAATATGGTGGCCATCGATCTGATAGTCCAGCACGTTCACAGCCAGCTGGAGGAGGTGAGCGGGCCAAAACAACGACGGAAAGTTGGAGGGTGGTGCCACCATGTGATAGAAGGCAGCAACAGCAGACGTAGACGCACATTAATTTGAGCTAGAGTGAAGTCAAATGGGTTATCTACTTGCAGCCTTCGAGTCTTAGAGTCAAAGGACAAGTCTGGTGTCAACGAGCCCCGTGAAAAGGCCGACATCACAAGCATCAGAAATGATCTCATACGTGTTTCTGTGGCTGCAGCACACTCATCTGAGTCACTGAGCACATTGAGATCTGGATGCTGTAGATTTAAATTGTTTGCAAACACAGACGACACCAAAATCTGCAGTTTAAAGCCATTTTTTTTAAAGGTTCGCCTCATCAGCGGGAACGAATGTGATATTATTCTGCTATTTCCTTTTCACTGTCTGCATTTCCTTTTACCCTCTCCTCATGCAGCGTGAGCTCAGTGTCAGGTACGCTGATGCACATTTAGACTTTAACCCTGCCTGGTCTCAATGCGTTTGAGTTCACAGTCGGTCAAAATGGCGGACTGGCATGATATGAAGCGTTTTAGATGTGTGAACAGCCTCCCTTCTGTCTCAGGGCGCTCCTGGCCTCCGCCCAGCAGACACAACCACTGCCTCAGACGCTCAGTGTGTTGGAGAGCACGCCGCAGGTCAGAGGCCTCCACACCATCATCAGGTACCAACCTCGCCATGTCCATCTTTGTGTCCTCTGCTATCGAGCGCTCAGCTCGCAGTGTAAATGTGTGTGTGTGTGTGTGTGTTTGTTTTTTTCTGTCCTACAGGAATAAGGAAACCAGTCGAGATGAGTTCATCTTCTACTCAAAGAGGTTAATGCGGCTACTCATAGAGCACGCGCTCACGTTTCTACCGTCTCAGGTGGGAATGTCAAAAAGCTATGATCCATATTTTTATTTCAGCCATGGGTCATATGGCTAATTTAACATGAAAGGTGGTTGGTGTTGCTTACATGGATGAGACAGCATCAGAAGGCACTTTGGATAAAAGTGCCATGTGCAGTAAATTCAGCCCATTTAACGCTTGGCGGTTAAATAGCAAAACACTTTTATCCATCGTTTTCACGTTTGCATCCATCAGGTGGACAGACCCCGAACTGTCTGTCTGTACCAATGTTGA
>CAAKHG010004684.1:1320-12811 GCA_901007715.1 Dactylopterus volitans
CACACACACACGCGAATCCAAGCCCCATCTAATTCACCGGTGGCGTCAAGAATAGAAGAAGAAGAAGAAGAAAAACTTCCGCCATGAAATTGGATTACGTGGTTTTGTTGTTGGACTAGCTCTTGAAGGCTGGCTGAAAATTTAGCATCAATTTCGGGGTGATGGAAAAGAACCAGTGAAGGAAAAATGCACCTAAAAACTGCCTAAACAACCTTAGGTAATTGTACACAGTGTCACAAGATGGTTTCAGATGCTAAAATGGGTTAAACATTTTAAATGATTTCTCAAATGTGTAAATCCGTAATGATTTACATTAATGTGTATTAGTGTTAATGATGTCTGTAGAACACCAGGTTTTCCAAAAAAAAATCAAACTGCTAAATCCTCTGCGCAGCTGCTTTTGTATGTCAACTTTCACCATATGGTGAAGAATCCTTTTAATAGAGGATACATAGAGAGGCCAGAATGCGACGCACTGTAACTCATGTGGGTACAAAGTTACTGGTTACCAGTTTGCTGTTTTGAGACACATCAGGAGAAAGCACATTGTAAACTCTTGTTTTCTCTATATGAAGGTGATAGAAAAGTACCTTCAGTCTAGTCACGCCCCAACCCATCGTGAATATACGATGAACGTGCTGGACATTTTCTCAGTGGACAGAGAAGGGGAGAATGAAAATTTCCTGTCACAGTTGCATAGCAGGTACAATCACTCTACTCCCATGTTTGATTTTGGAACCCTAAAGCTACTTTGTCACATTCAGTATAAAACTCGTTTCATTGACTGCCAGGACGCTGCTGTGGCACGGTTCCCGCCTGTCTAACTGGGTTGGCATCCTCAGCCAGGGGCTCAGAGTGGCACCACCTGAAGCTCCTGTCACTGGCTACATGGTAAGACATGGTGACATGCAGTTTCTCTTATGATTCTCTCTGAATATTTGTCTTGAAAGCAGGGTCTTTGGAACTAATGATAATTTGTATAATAAATTAAACTTTTAATGGGTTTTATTTTTGAGTCCAAAGCAAAGTGGCGAAATTTCTTGTTTGGTCAGACCAACAATGCCATTTGTTGTAAATTTACAAGAATATAAATAAAGAAAAGCACCAGATTTACACATCTTAGAATCTGAAATGACAGCAAATGTTGTTGCTTTAAAAGGCTTTAAAGGATTATAGTTAATCAATTTTCTGTCAATCAACCAATCTGTATTTCTCAAAAACGAAAACAAATTGTACCAGGAGAGAAAATATGTAACACAAAATGCATTTTTGAAAATAATGTTTTGTTTATTAAAAGCATTATTGGACAGATATTTAAGGACTAATATTTTAAAAAATGGATGTTTTTTGGCTCTAATGTTTGACTCAACAGCTTATGAATCACCCGTCACAAATTGTAGACCAAGTGATGGATAAATTTTTCAGCAAAGTGTTTTCCTTTCTTTCACCCTTCCATTTAGTTTGGTAAAGGGATCTACTTTGCTGACATGTCATCAAAGAGCGCCAACTACTGCTTTGCCAATCAGCACAACCAAATTGGACTGCTGCTGCTTTGTGAGGTATCTGTGATAGACTTTCTCTTTGCTGGTCTTGCACATCCTGTCACCTGTTTTTCTAAACTTTCTTCTACTATTACTACGAGGGAGACTTCTTGACCTCCTAAAGCACTAATTCTGCATTTACTTGGTGGTTAGAAGCTGTTTCAGACTCTGTAGACCTGCCAATACTCTGGTCTATGAACGGAAAATGCATAATGATTTAAACATTTTATCAAACACTGTACCTCATGTGAAGGAGAATTTTGTGTCTGTGTGGTTTCAGGTTGCTCTAGGAGACAGTAATGAACTGCTCGATGCCGACTACGAGGCCAGTAATTTGCCGGCTGGAAAACACAGCACCAAGGGAGTGGGCCGGACCGGACCTGACCCCAGAAATGCTGTCTTTCTGTTAGTCCTGACACATTCCATGCAGGCCAAACATTGTTTCAAATTTATCTGCTGTTAGACAAAAAAAACAAAACAAACAAAAACATTACATTATCTGAGTTTGTCAGTCAAAGTGACAAAGGAAAAATTGAGGGGGGGTAACTTGTAAAGTGCCATCATGTGCAGTAATGCAGATTAGTTCAAAGGGTTTTGCTCCTAATTACGGCACATGCAGATCCATAATCAAAGCACGACCACCCTGCCTCCATGTGGGCTGCAGTGATGTGTCGATGACTGCGGCCAACCAATTGATGACCTTGCTTCTCTCCCTCACTCAACGAAGACATTTTTTAACCCCTAATTATCCTAACCCATTTCTCCATGTAGGAAAATGATGTGGGACATGCAACAGGCAACTGAGCCACTCATTACCAATTTTTATATTGTGTCAATTATGTCAATTTGGAATTTCTGTTACAATTTTGAGGTTAAAAGTGGACATACAGTACATGTCACTATGACATTTTTCTAGTGTGCTTTATATCAATTTGTTCAAGAAATGTGGTTCAGAACATCTTAAGTATTAGGACCTGCTAATTAAAACATTAGATTTGTTAAATTGATTGAGACTTGCCTTTAGAAACAAAACACAAGCCTTTATAAATTCTTCCCTCCAGTCACATCTGCTGACCAGATACACTGCCATTTTGGAAATGATGTCCTGGGCACCCATTTTCATACACTGTCATATGAAGCAACCAGGATGTTCAGCAAGTGTCATTTGAGGACTTTATGAGTTAAAGTCAAGTGTAAAGCTGTTTATAATATTAAGAGCTGTGTCACAGTTCAACTCTTAATATTTTTAAAGCTTAAACTGAATCTCAGGTTTGAAGTTTAGTTCTTCTCCTGTATCCTTGTTTGCACCTTCATATTTCTGCTTTGTTAAAGCATTTTACCTTCAGCTATTTTTGGACTTTATCACAAAACATTTTTCAAGTGTTGCGTGTCTTCCATCTTTGTGGGCAGCATCTTGCTTTAGTTTGTCTAAAGCAAGCCTTTAAACTAAAACAAGTGCTGATGGTGAATTCAGATTAACTGAAACCCAGAAACCATAGAAAATATTTGGTTTTGAAAAGAAAATGCAGTTTGTACTTGATGGGTTAAGAGGCAAGTCAGTGGAATCAAAAAAACAGATAATTAAAGAATCCCAACACTATCCATTGCTTGAACTCTCTTTATCACTAATTCCAGTTGTCAAACTCCAGAGGTTTTTTTTTTTTTAAAGCCACTTTTCATTTATATCCATCGTTGTCTTCCTCAGGGATGGTGTAACGGTACCATTGGGGCCAGGCGTGAAAACAGCAATGACTAAGAGCAACAATTACTCCCTTCTCTACAATGAGTTCATTGTCTACAACCCCGCCCAGACTCGCATGAGGTACCTGCTGCGAATCCAGTTCAACTACTCTTCACTGTGGTGAGGCTGTGTGGTAGGTTACATCACCATTGTGGTTGTTAAACCTGAGCTCTGCTGTCACTGGATCAGTTTGAGATGTTGAGTATGTCAGTGAGTTATGTAGTATTGTGCCTATGCCATAATGTTTTTCTGCTTTGGTTCCTCCGTGTGACATAAATGTATATTATCATAATCAATGACACAGAACAATTTAAAACATTTGGCTAAATTGAAGTTATTGTTTCTTATTGATTAAGGATGTCTGAGTGTCTTGTCAATTTTCAAACTAGTGTATGTGCTGAAAAGAAATTCAAGAACAGTTTTAAATAGATTTTTATTTCTCTGACACCGACAATGTAAAAACACTGATCATGCTCCATTCATTGGTTTGAAATGGCATGCAGTCGCACTATTTACAGAATAAAAGAGGTAAAAGGCATGGAGTCTGGAGTGTGTGTGTGTGTGTCTGCGTGTGTGCGTGTACAAACACAGTGAGACCGTGCGTGCGACCGTGCACACGTGTGTGTGTGTGTGTGCGCGCGTGCGCGTGCGTGTACAGAGTTTCACCTCCTCCCCAGGAGGCAGAGGAAGATGAGGACGATGTCCATGTAGATCATGAGAGCAGCATTGATGTATTCTTCTGGATCTAGACGGTAGCTCATCATCCCCATCATCAGCTGACAATCCACCATCAAGAACTGAGACGGGGAAGAAGGCACAGGTGTGAGTGATTGAATGAAGAATGGCTGAATTGGCTCTTGCAGTTTAAAGGTAGTTAAGTGTGTAGTCCATTTATTATTGTACCAGAATGAGTTGAGTTTTTGCTACCAAGTCATTCCATTTTAATCATGTAACCCAACGTCACAGTTCATTAGTTTGCCTCAGGGGGCTCAAAGTTTTCCTTGGGATCTTTTTTAACCCATACGGTGTTGTTGCAGACAGATGCATGATTTAACCTCAATCTCATTCATATGTACCCGTGAGCTGTGTGGCTTTGACCTTTAAAACCGCCACACACTCAGCCATCACCCAGGTGTTTTTTTTTGTGTGTGTTTTTTTAAAATATTAATTTATCGCCTGATTTAGACATCGAGTCACAAGTCGAAGCAAATAAAGCATGAAATTTTAAATTTTCGCATCTACAGTACATTGATGTCAGCAACCTCACATTGTTCCCATCATAGCTGTGAATAAAGGTTTGTGGCTGATCACGTCAAAGCCAGTGATGTCAAAGCAGATACACTGCAATCACATCTCTGTGTTTGTTTCGTTAGCTACAGGAAGGATCATGGTTGACTATGTCCCTGAGTCATACCAGTGAATACAGCAGAGCCCCCAGACATCCATAGGCAATGGCAGTGATGTATGAGTAGAAGGTACAGAAGAAGCAAAACATGATCAAGTCCACAGCCAGAATCAGCAGAGCACCGTAGAGAATAGTGAACTCATAACGTGCCTACACACAACAAAGGGAGAAACATTTTAAAAGAATATTTTGATAAATGCGTCAGTTATTTTTATAATAAAAACATAACAAATACTAATGTTCAATATCTTGATAAACACATCAAAATGCATAAATTACAGTGTAGGATGTATTTTGGAGTGTTGCAAATTGGATACGAGCCTCGGTATCTGACTCAGGATTTTCACATATGTAGTTAAGCGTACAATCTGCCTGGAAATAAAAAAAGGAAACGTGTAGCTGTTGTCTCGTTTCAGACTTTCATATTCCATATTCCTCCTCTTGACCTATTTTCCAGATTTTGCAGTATGTATCATTGTGATGTCAAACTTTCTTCAGAGCAAAAAGCTGATATGGAAGGCAGCATCTGTAGTTTGCTTCTGTTGAAATTACCGCAGACCAGAGTCAGTGGATGTGGGAATCATTTTAAAAAGGAGCTGAAGTGAAGCCATTTAACCTGTGCTGAATAAGCAATGATTGCGAGGGATATGGTCAGCGTTACTCCCATCGTGATGAGCACGGCGGTGGTGTCATGGAAGGAGGCGACAGTTCCCATCATGTATGACAGACTCATGGTAACCACAACCTGTAGGCGCAAAGTTCAGAGTGTCATTCAAAATCTCATTTGTCATGTGACTAGCCAGTTTTCTTGCTGATTGAAAAGATTGAAATATTTTATCATGTTCAAAAGTGCATGAGTTTTTTCCACTAAGAATTCCATTCGACTTGTACTGTTACCCTGCCAGTGTTTTTTTTGTCACTCCTGGAAGAGCTGGACCGAATTAAACTCGCTATCCATCTGTGAACACGACTTAAGAGGAGTTTTTTTTTCCATCTTTGACCCATGAAAACAGAAAATACAAATATCTACTATATAAATAAAATCTTAGCCAAATATTATAATTATTACTATTTCTGTGGGGCGACACGGTGGTGCACCGTTGCCTCATAGCAAGAAGGTTGCAGGTTCGACTCCCGGCCTGGGGTCTTTCTATGTCTTTCGCATGCTCTCCCCCGCTGCCTCCCACCTCCAAAAGCATGCTGAGGTTAACTGGCTACTCTAAATTGCCCGTAGGTGTGCGTGAGAGTGTGAGTGGTTGTATGTCTTTCATGTGGCCCTGCGATGAGCTGGCGTCTCGTCCAGGGTGTACCCCGCCGTTCGCCCATTGCTTGCTGGGATCGGCTCCAGCACGACCGCGACCCGGAATAGCTGGAATAAGCGGAAGAGCGGAAGTGAACTATTTCTGTGTATTTCCTGTAATGGATAGACGTTTGCAGGCTCCCCACAGAAATGCCCTCATTCTTAAAGTTGCAATAGATTTTTGCTTTATCATTTTTTAATAAATTAGCGGTAGCTATTTTAGTGTTGTATTCAAGAACATGCATCAAATTGGGCTGGTGGCAGATAAATTTGCATCGTAAAAGCAAGACATATAGGTAAACATTTTAAACATTGATGGTGTTATTATTTTATAGTTCTTACATTGTGCAATCAAAATGTACTTTGCAACAATTACCTTGTAATGAAAGCAAAAACTTGTTAATTGCCACTTTAAGCTAAATTTAGCTGCTGTAGAAAATACATTGACTTCTCTCTTTGGCAGGTGAGCTCAAGGGTTTCACATCTATGATATATCGTCTTTTAATTTAATTTCCTTTTAAACTAAAAGGCTATCATATCTGTCATTATTGTAAAGGTTGATATATTTTAGTTTTTTTTATCATCTGTTATGAATTTATCTTGTGTCAGAATTAATATTTGTGGGTTTTATTCCCTTGGAAATGTCACCCACCAATCCCACAATGTTCCAGGGGTGGTGCCGACTGAAAGACTTGCAGCAGTTGAGGGCTATAGTGACCACCACAAAGATGATGAAGGAGCTGAGGTACGCCCACAGGTTGCTCTGCACAGTCTCTTTGACCACGCTGGAGAAGGTGAACACACACACCACACTGAAGGTGAACAACAGCTGGAGGGTTAGAATGCTGAACACCTGCACAGGGAGAGGACATTGAATCAACGAATAAATAAATGGATACTAAAAGCTTGTGTCAAACTTGAAAACCAATGTTCTCTATAAGCATGCTCACCCTGTGGCCTATTTGTTAGGCACACTTACATAACCTAGTTGTGAAATACAGCAAAATACAACAGCTGCTCATTTCGGAGGATTTTAGTTATGGTACTGTTTACTGGATGATACTCTGGATAATTCTAGTATTTCATCCATCACATTCACATGAATTAGCACAATTTTCTGTTGCAAAATATAAAGTATTTTCTATCTGTTGAATGCCCGAAAGTTTTGTCTTTGTAACAGAAGACTGAGCCCCAACTTCATTTTTAATTAGGATGGACAATTTGCGCTTAAATGTGTCTAAGGTTCCAAACCTTTTTTGATGCCATGGAAACAAAGCAAAATCATCTTTTCGTGGGTGCCTACGTTTTAGCAAAGCAGTACATTTTGTTCCCCACTGATTTTTTTTAACTGACATGTTGGGTCACATGGAGGTCAAAAGGTCCCTTTATTTTCAAAAGGATTAAAAAAATGAGGGATTTTTTGTTGTTGTAGAAAATATCTTTCTGTTGTCATTCTCTCTTTTAAGAAGGTGCTGAGGACAGGAGAAACACCTCAGACACAAACACTGAAATGTTAAAAATATCATTGTGATTTCTGGATACAGCACAAACCTTTCTAACAAATGCCCTTCTCACTGTCTTGTCATCAAAAGAAGACGATGCTATAAGTGGAGTTGTGTCCGCCGGGGCTTTAGGAATTATATCGTGGAAAGACACGTATCCTGTAACAGCCTGATTGGTGCTGGGGATCTCAGTTTTGGGCGCAGGGTACCATGCTGGGGCTGCAGAGTGGGGTGATGGCGACTGCTGGCCTTGGTAGGAGTATGGCGGTGGCAAGGACTCATTATCAGAGCTGGAGGCAGCCTGTGTCAGCCCTGTCGCTGACATTCTGCAAGACACAAGTTCAGCCAGATCAGAATCAGCTCGCTAGGTCTTTGAAGGCTCATAGACGGTCAGGAAACAAGGGGAACATAGAGTATGAGCAGGTGTTCAGTGGTTGATGCTGGTGTTCAATCATTAGTGATAGTGAATGCAGAAAGGCAAGAGACCTGCAGAAGTTCAGCTGTCCATCTGGGGTACCTAAATGGATGGATGGACCCAGCTTGCCTTGTATAAACACTTCAGGCTGGTGATGGTGGTGTGGTGGCTATTGTCTTGGTACACTTCGTAGAAATTAAGCATTATTTAAATGGTTCCTTCCTCTTATGCACACAGTGTACCCTTATTCTGATGGCAACTTCCATCAGGATAACTCACCGTGTCACAAATACTCTCAAACTGATTTCTTGAACATGGCAATGAGTCCTACTCAAATGGCCTCCACAGTCACCAGATGTTAATCCATTAGAGAACCTGTGGGATGTGGTGGTATAGGAGACTCACATAATGAATGTGCAGCCGACATCTGCAGCAACTGTGTGATGCTACATGCTGATATGGACGAGAATCTCTGAGGAATGTTTCCAGCACCTCGCTGAATCAGTGCCATGAAGAATTAAGGCAACTCTGAAGGTAAAAAGGGGTCCAACCTGCTACAAGCAAGGTGTATATACGAAAGTGGCTGGTGAGTGTACATTTTAGAGTCTCAGTTCTGAGTGACAAGCGATCTGCAGAACGACTGCAGCCAGCTTTGTCTTATGGCTCAAGAACAGAGTAAACATAAGGAAGTAAAACCTGGGGCCACTTGTCCTGCAAAGTACAGACATTGTGGAAAAGTCACCTTATGTTGCAACATGTGAATTGAGAGACAAGAGTTCCCACACAGCAAAGCCATTATTTATTAAATACAATGTTTATTATGATTATTTTTTAATTGTTGGTTATATGTAGCTATTATTTATAAGCCATTATGTGCAAATATTTTCTATTTAGATATTTTACAGACATTTAGAAAGCAGCTCTGCTTTGCTTTGAATGTGCATCTGAGATGGTTTTTACACACAAAAAAAACATGCACATGTATCTTTGAATATTGAAATTCAGGAATTAATTTGATATTTCCTCTCGAGCACTGATATGATTTTTACATTGAGAAGAGAGAGACTGTCAGCAGATGGACGTGAAAACAGCGTTCTTTTTCAAACTGCATCATTCTCTTTGCTCGAGTCTCAGAATCTATATAATCATCTTGAGGTGTAGTGCTACTCTAAGGTTTAATGTCTATTTGTTAATGTTGCAGCAAATTTAGCACTGCCTCCTTCAAGTGGATGTTTTGGTATTTAATTATTTTAAAAAACTGGACTTAATTGGGTTTTGGATTAAGCACATGTGCATATTTAAGGCCAAAGGGTGCAGTGTGAAAGCTGTCATTCCTCATTATTCTTCAGCTAACAGAGCCAGCAACTAAAATGAGTTTAAACGATTCTAGGATTCATGTTCACCTTGTTACCACAGGCAGTGGAATACTGTCACAAATGTAGAAATCACAGACATAAAACTATTTACTCTGGAATTTAAGATGCTTTGTTCTTGCATCTGAGATTTGTAGATCTATTCCACTAAACAGCAAACCAAACCAACCTGCATGAACATATACAAGAAGCTTTTAATTGTGGAATGACACCTCATAGAGGATAATTATTTACTCTTGTTGAAATTAAACTGCTAGATTATGAATGCAGTTTAACAAACAGCAGAATATTTGCTTTTTCCTCACACAGAAAACAGGTTTAGCTCCATTAAGTGACTCGCCTGCTTACCTTTCCTGCTGAATGGTTCAACCGTCAAAACTCAAACTCCACTCAGTGCTGTGTGAAGAATGATCAGACCACTCAGGGTTTTCCTGGTCTGGTGAGTAATGTAGACCAGTCTTTCACTTCCTTCCATGATTTAGAAAAATCCGGTCTGGACTAAGAACACAGAAGCTCCAGTGTTGCCTCATGAAAGTTAAGTCAAAGTGGAGTCTGGGGACTTCCAGTGGTCTTCTCTTTCAGGTCCACATCAAAGTCTGGGCTGGTTTGTCTGGCCAGACTTTAACTCTATTTACGTTGGATAAACTGTAAATGTTTCCAGTTTTCATCTGCTCAGCATAAAATTATTATTGAGCAGATTACTTGAGAATACTTGACCTTAAAGTGTTCAGAAAACATGCTTCAGCTGTTGCTGGTCAGAATTACCATAACTACAGTTAGCAGACAGTAATTTTACCAGTAGCTACATGGAAAGCAGTACTAGCCAGAAACATTTTCTTCTCAATAAGTTAGCAAAAACCTTGTCTTTTGCCACATTGATTGTATTGTGAATGTTTCAAAATTCATAGACATTCACAAGAATAAATAGACAACACTTTTACTTTTTTTTTTTTTTTTAAATAATTTGAACTTTCTGAAACAGTTGGATGGTTAATCAGTAAATAGAAATTTTACATACAAATATTTTGCTACCTGATTCATAGTTTTAGTAACTTACAAATATGCCATGACTCAGTTTCTCAAATTTTGGTCTTTACTTTTTCGCCATGCTGCAAGCTGAGGAACTCTGGAATTCGGTCAAACAAAACAATCTGAATATGCTGCTTGGGGTTCAAAAAGTTAAACCGAAATGTCCCACATTTGTCTGCCATGTAGACAGGGCAATCTATTGAACTGAAGGTCACATTTCAAAAAAAGGTAAGATCTTTATGGTTTAAGTTTAAAACACAATATTGCCGGTGAAACATTTTTCCAGACACTAAGTGAGATTTCAAAAGAACTCCTCAAGAATGTCTTGTTTAAAGGTCTCGCTAAACTGCACAAACAACAAATGCATGGACACTTAAAACACACATAAAAAGACATTCACAAAACATCTCTCACACATATTTATTGTAAAAAATACATATAAAACAATTTCTGAGACATACAAAAGATTGGAGCTTAGAAACAGTATAATGAACAGACAAAGACCAAGCCATTTTCTTTTACTGCATCACATATTTACAATTTAATAAATAAAATTCAATTTGTTTTTATACCAGAGTAAAGGCAGATTGTCCATATCTTGGGGATGCAGATACCGTTGTGGTGACTCTTTAAAAAAGAAAATCATTCTCATCTTACACATCAGTCTCAAAGCACAGGGAAGGCAGGGAATCTGTGTCCTGGAATTCAAAACCAAGGTTTAGGGACATTAATACAAAATACCACCCTCGGTTATAGAGGAGCCACTTTAGACACAGAGCGTTTAGTTAGCATTGGTAAAAATTGAGGTATTGCACCACACAGCTCAGAGGGGGTAAGAAACAAAAAGTAATGTGGGGCTTCAGATTGTCTAGTATCTTTATTGACAACCAAATCCAACCTGCATCAACCCCACCCCCCACCTCCTTAAAATAAAAAAAAAGGAAATAAAGGAAAACAGCCCACCCCTCCCAGCCAAACCATACAACATCATAACTTATCACCACTACAAATGTAACATCTAATCATCAATGCAGCTCAGCTTCCGCACTCTCACTCAGCACCTCCAAAGTGCACACAGACAGAATTTCAAGTAGTCTGTCAGACAGTGTGTCTGCCCCTCAATGTCCTCACCATGCGATTTCAGCAGTACATCCCAGTCTGTGGTATGGAAGCAGTCTCTCAGGG
>CAAKHG010004695.1:6909-19298 GCA_901007715.1 Dactylopterus volitans
GGGTGCTTGCCGGTGCTCTCCAAGAGCACCATCTAGTGATGTAACTAAAACCGTATCCTCGCCGTTTCCAGCCCTTTCTTTATTTCGGGCTGAGTCCAGTTCTGATTATCCCTTTTTTTTTTTTCTACACTGGTACGCCGAGAGACACAACAAAGCATTGTGAGACTGTAGTGAAATGACAGAGTGAGGCATGGATGTGCTCAAGGCTACGTTTCCCTTGCAAGCTACAGGATTCAAAATCAAAACTTCCTTTTTGAATGGTTGCAGGTTTGGTCTAAACTTAGCTCTGTATTTTTCAAAATATAATCCTTCCCTTAAAGTGGTCCTTTTAGAAGTGGTAGGTCGCCACAAGGCCGACTCGAACTTCATGCTTTCTTACTTCCAGCTGTAGCACATCTAGGGGGAAACGGGTTTTGTGAGGGCTAGCTAATCGATAAAGGATTTGGAATTTAATTTTTTTTTTTTTTGGTGGGGAATGTGTGAGCTGGTAGGACTGACAGGTTGTTTGCCGCATCCTCCTACGCCTGGAACTCCAGACCGAGACCAAGCTTGTGGCCGCCAGCGTTGATGTTCTTGCCATCGAGGAGAGCAGAGAGTGTCAGCTTGATGCCTGCGAATAACAGACGTCAGACAAACATGGACACTCATTCTGCAGGAAAGAAACGTGCCTATCAAAGTGAATAAAAAAAATGCTGTATTTGAATTCTGAACGAGATATTTACTTCTTAATAAGTGTACTCATTTCTCATTCCTATTTAAATGCATGGTATGTACATTTTTTCCACTAGGGGTCGCTCAATCAAAAGATTTACTTCAATGATTTTGAGGGCACATGGAGTAAAATTGCAGTTGACATTTGGGATAACGTACGTAACCAAATTACCAAATATATAGTAAGTCTATCTAGCTGCCTTGACACAAGTTGATGTTACATATGATACCTTTAAAAAAAAAAAAAAATGTCTGGTTTTTTTTTTGCTTATTTCAGCCCTTGACATAATAACTCGTATGCCGACTTCACTGACCTGGCTTCAGAGTCTGAGTGTATCCCAGGCCCACAAGGCTGGAGTTGTTCACCTTGGCCTGTGTGACAACCACAGATGACAATCAGAGAGACGGCACACAGATAACCACATTCACCATGCAACTGTGAAAGGAATTCATTTCCTTCGCCGAGCATGTCAAGAAAAAAAAAATCCAAACTGAATATCTATTAAAATCCACGACACTATAATTACATAGTACAAAAAAGATAAGGTTTTCATAAAACACAATAGTTACACAGCCAAAGTACCATGGCACAAACTGGCTCTGTTGTGGGTCTGAATAGCGCGGGTCTTTCTATGGCAAGCTGGTCAGCTCGGCAGGACATGCAGCAAAATTGCAAACTAAACTAGAAGGCCAGTAATGGTGGCGCATTAAAATTTATACTGTAAACAGGAGCAGAGTGTCTCAGTAACACCAGAAAGGAAAAACCAGAAAGACGAGATGGGTTATAATGGCTGGTGTTGCTGGTTTCTGCACTGGGTGACAATTGATACTAACCCGGCAGGCTCTAGAGGCAAGTGCTGCTCGCTGACTTTGCATTGTGAAGTGACCATCAGACCAAACCACTGCTGCAACTACTTATAGTTCCACGTTACTCACAGAGAAGGACGCGTCAGGATCAATCTGATACTTGGCAGCGATGCCAAAGCGGGTGTTGCTGTTTCCGACAGTCCAAGCCAGATTGACTGCTGTCTCCAGCTGGTCGTTCACCTTCTGATAGATGGAGCCGCCGAACTCGGTGCCATCATTCCTGAAGAAAAACAGAGGAATTGATAGATGAATGTCACTTCAACGCTAATGCTGCTTCTCTTCCTAGAGATCACATTTAACCCCTCAAAAGGGTTCAACTGTAAACGGTGGCCGTACTTGGAACATTCTCTCTCTATGAGACCTCATCAGATCGGTGCTCCGTCAATGGTCTCAAACACTACACTGCCGTCCATCTGACCTCAGGTAACAGCCAGAGCCAGACAGCCGTGGTCAGTGGCGCAGCAGGAGGGCTAACCCACGCTGGCATTATCGTGCTCAGGCCTTTTCACTCAGGTACGTTGGGTCTGCAAAGGACTCACTTGCATTATAGTAAATCCCATCTGCTGGGTGTAAAAATATCCACCAGGCACCTGGATGCCGGGCAGGGAGCCAAACAGGCCACCAGCTAGCCACCCACACCAGGTCAAGAAAGCAGAGTTTGAAAGCTTCTGGTAAAAAAAAAAAAAAAAAAAGTAATAAAGCATCTCCACTCACTTACAGCTAGAGCTTTAAACCTACAGCTTACACTGGACAGATACTGTGGTTTAGAAACTATTCAGCTACATTTCATCACAAATACCCCTCGAAGCCATACCGTTCAATTATTCACTGTAAAAAATAAAAAAAAAATACTGTGTGCAGCACAAATGAAGGAAACTTGCTACATCTGTTTGCTACTTCATGCAGTCTTACACATTTGTATGCAGCTGGAACTCATCAGTCTTGTATCCGACCGCAAAGTTGCTCTGGGTGACCCTGTTCCTGCCGGCCTCAAAGGTCATCTGGTACCCGGCCAGCCAGCCCTCGTAGCCCACCACCGCTGCGCCATGGATAGCTGTACCGTTGATGTCGTAGTTAACGTCGCAGCCGAGGTTGATGTGGTCACATTTGTAGCCCGTCTTGATCTTGCCGCTCTTTTTGCTAGAGGAAGGTCGTGGAGGGGGGGACAGTTATTAGGATTGTAAATCACAAATTCCATCACAATAAAATATCACATCAACTCTCTGGGCAACAATGCAATATTTTCAGAGATCAAAAAGTCTGTTACGATATGATTTGGATTTGATGGGCTGCGAAAAAATTAGCACATCAGTTGAGACAAGACTAAAAAAAATGATGACATTTTTTTTCCTTAATACAGTCGTGATACTACAAAATCAAAAAAATATAGCATCTGATCACAAATTAATCAAAAATCCTTGCAAAACAGTTGGAGATCAGCTCCCGTGTGCCTTGCTCAAATTACATGTCTGAGGAACATGATTCTTGATTTGCCAGTCAGTGTCAGGATGATTACTCGCCACACTTCCGTCCACTTCGGTTCTTCATGATGTCAATCCATCTGTAGTGATGGCAACTCGCTTTTCGTTCATTAACTTCATCTTTTGGCTCTACCGTCTCTGTAAAGTTTCACTCGAGGTTTGTTAGGATGGGATTTCTCTCTGCTCCGGAGTGACCTGTTGTTCTGGAGCGCACAGTCAGAACTCGTGGCTTTTCAAATGAAACAGCGGCTGTGATGCTCGGCACTCTTTTAGAAGCTGTCTGACACATTAAGGCGGGTGATGCCGCCACAAGTCAATGCCGTGTTTCTTCTTCAGGTGTTGGGCTGAGATCGCAGTGTTACCTGGGTATCTTAATTGGAATTGTTTGCATATCGCATGCCTTTTCTTTGTCAGTTGAGCCGTCGTTTCTCCTGAATACAGAATATTTCCAAACCACTGATTTATTCCTCAGAGGAGGGAATAAATGTCAGGAGCTTCTTTTTCTTGGCCGCTCGCCATGACCTGGCCTCTGGCGCTGGACGGCTGCTAGTATGCTTTGCGCGGAGCAGCAGGACGTGCGCTGGGCAGAAATGGTGACAAAACACGCGCCGTGGGAATTTCAATATGAAGGGTTTTCTTTAAAGAATGTGATATAAATCGATGTTTACAATTTGCATCCATGCGATTTGATCATTACTCAGGGGATCGATGTATCAATGTCGACTGATGGAACATTACACTCCCAGTTAATAAAGTTAGAACCCGGGGCGGCTACCCAGAGATAGAAACGTCACACACTGCTGTGATTGTTTAATAAACAAGATACTGGGGCTATTACATCCCAGAGGTTCAGCCCTTTAACCTTTTATTGACACTTCCAAGCCTCTTTTGGGGCACGTGAGAAAATAACTCACTTTCTAGCTTTTCTGGCCATTATTTATGAACCCACATTTAGAGTTGAGTTCTTTTGTGAAGAGTCCTGGACCCACCGTGGCCATCCGCTATCAACACTGGCACGAGTGCAGCACATTTAATGCGACAAGTCAGCTGAAACAATGAGTTAGCTACAGTTAACTGCTATAAGAGGCCAGTTAGCTTGCATGCTTGCATGTTAAACATTTATCTGTTGTACCAGGTAATATAGGTACATACTACACAGCATGAGTTGAGGGCACCAGTAAACAGTTGCCTCGAAAATCATATATTTTGACAAAACACATGACCAATTTTCCCTTCCCTCGGCTTACTTACCCTGTGTTTGGCGAGAAGGAGGAGTCAAACGTCAGCTTCAGCCCCTTAGCCAACTGAGGGGAAAAAAAAAAGGTAAAACATTTATAGGAAACAGATATTCTGTTTAATTAAACTAACTTGACAGGACTGCTTCTATATAACTGCAGTCAGACTTACAGCAACTGTATGTGGCAGTGCAGGCACTAACTGTGTATAGGCCTGAGTGGCTACAGTAAAAGGATCACACATGCCTATTAGGAGACATTTCAGTTGTCATGGAAATTTGATTAAGAAATTAGGCCTCATTTAAAAGGTGAGATTATATGTTTTAGCAACATGGCTCTATAAGTCTTGCTTACTTTCATCACAGTTCACTGGTTCTTTAAAACAACAACCAAAAAAAAAAAAAACAACCATCAGTTGTAGTGCCATTAATTTCAATTTTGATTAACACATTTTGACATTCTTGGCCTCCACACACATCACAGACCTGGTCCTCAAGGGTGATCTCGGTCCCCAGGGTGTTGTCAGTGTTCCACTTCTCGGTGAAGGTCAGGCCGTGCTCCGTCCATTTGTACTTGGTCTCCAGGGATCCAGCAACCTTGCTGGTCTCAGTGTTGGCAGAGCCTGTGCTGGTGAACTCCTGCAGATTAGAATACTTGCATCAGAATCATACATGCAGGTGCATTATGTTGGAATCGCCTAATTATTAATGTCATGCAGCAAAATTTTCTGGTATTAAATGTGGAAAATAGGGCTGCAACTAACGATTATTTTGATAATCGATTAATCTGTCGATTATTTCTTCGATTAAATCGATTAATCGGATTTAGAAAAAAGTGCACAAATTTTATTTACATTGTAGGGAAGAGAAGAACAAGGAGACGAGATGGATACTTCATTGAAAATTACATATTTTAAATCAACTTTGCTGCTCATATTTGGCTGGTACTGATACAAAAAGTAAATTAAAAACCATTAATGTGTTGGGCTTTTGGTTTATAAATCCCAAGAAGACGACCTCAAATGTCTTGTTTTGTATAAACCAACAGTCCACAACCCGAGGATATTCACTTTACTGTCATATACTAGAGAAACCAGCAAATATTCATATTTGACAAGATGGAATCAGAGAATTTGGACTTTTTCTACTTTAAAAAAAGCTCAAAACGATTAGTCGATTGTCAAAATAGTTGGCGATTAATTCAATAATCGATTAGTCATCAATTAATCGTTGCAGCCCTAGTGGAAAACCATGCACCGACGTTCCATTCAACACATTCTACTACTGCAATTAATCAATAAAAGAAATTAAATTGATGTACTATACACCAAGAACTAATGACAAGACTTTGCTACTAATCTCACATTTTCACTTCAAATAAACTAAAAACACATCTAAAATGCCGAGGCCCAATCAAGACATTTATTTAACTTCGGAAAGTATTGAGAGAACATTCTGGGAAATTTTCATTTTAAAATTCACACCATTCTCTCGGCTACGTAGTTTTGCCTCCAGCCATTCTTTTAGTATATTAAGAAAGAGATTTATCTAATAGAGAATGAGAGGACTGCCAACACTGAGGAAAGTGGGACGGTCAGTTGTGTTTGAAGGCTGAGAAAACTAGATTTGAGTGGTTATGGCAGATGAAAAAGGACAGCTTAAATCTCAGTGGGATAAGAAGCAGGAATACACAGGCGATGAGACAGTAAGGACCTATTTTTTTGAGTATTATTATGAAAGCAAAACTCAGACGTACAAAAATCATTTACGTAGCCATGTTGTCCTGGCAATTTTTATAACATCAGATTATCAGGCACTTAGTTATCCAAAAAAAAAAAAGTCTGTTAAGCTATGACAGGACATCTGCGGTCTGTAGTGGCAGCTCTGATAATCTGATAATGACTCCAGGCATCTTACCAGTCCATTCTCAGACTTTGTTTTCAAGTCCAGCTTGATCAGCCCAAACCCTGAGAGACAAAACAGTGATAAATGTGTGTTTTTTGTTTGTTTTGTTTTTTACATCGTTTCATTAATGGGCTGGGTATATGTTCACAAACATTTCTGTAAAATGCATCACAGTCAGCCAGTTTTTCATCTGCAGACTTCAGCCAGATGTTATAAAGCTGTTTTTTTTTTGTTTTTTTTAAAAAGGCAATCAGAGGCACAGCAACATAAAAGGCAGCACTACAGTATATAAAATACATCAAGCACTCCGGCACAATAAAAGCCAGGCAATAATTTTAAAAAAATGTAGTTGTAATAAAGAGCCGAATAGCCAGAAAGCAAAATGATATGCAAGTGACAACCCTAAACAATGACCACTGTGAAAATTTTAACATACCTCTTAAAAGTCTAAATTGGTCATAAATGATATAGTTTTCAAAAAAAAAGAACCACTTAAATGCGAAACTATTCATCCTAACCATACAAATTTCTTGTAAATATATGTTAAAATAATCCCTCTAGGGAGGATAATCCCATAGATATTAAATCACGTAATTGATCACTGTCAGCAAAATGCCAATCCACTGGCCTCCGGAGTATTGTCTTTTATTTATTTATATTCCACTGACTAAACCGGGGTATTGATTTGATGTACTAGTGCTGTCAGTTGTGAATAACAACTAGGATGGTTAAGCAGATGTTAGGTCAAGCTTTCAGCCCCGAGTCCTGTGTCACATAGCATTGCATTAACGCAGTCGCTGACTCACTCCACTGCACTTCACACGACCCAGAGATCTATATGTCCATGTGCAGTACTTTCTGGCCTGGTATGACGGCTCGCTCTCTACCCAGCTTCCCCCCTGCTGGCCCGCGCTTTACTGCCTAGACCCCATCCAAAGCGGCAACTCGTAACCTCCAAAAATCGCCAACAGTTTTTCCAACTGCTCAAAAACTCCGTGACTTGGTGTATTCCGTTTTGGCAGACGTTTTCAGTCGATTCACAGTTTAAATGAGAATTGAGCATTTTGACGCGAGAAATTATAAATTCCATGTTTGCTTGTTCTTTTTTTTTTGTTTTGCTTTGGCTTTTTACTTCACCAACATATGCTCCGCTACGGTAGACTCCCAGACGTTACACATCAGTGTAAATTTATAGGCCACAGGACAACACAACATGTAATCGGCTGAGAAATATCTTATGTGGTAGCAGAGGATCTCGGCCAAATCTTGGAAGAATTTGTCACTAGACTCACTTGGGCGTCTCGGTCGGGGGAAGGAGGCCACCCAGGTCTAACAGTCTTGAGTGAGGGCCTGTTAAATTAAGCTATCAAGCTGCTTTATGTGACATGGGGGAGGCAGTGTTTTTGGAGCTTGACCAATGTTAGGGAATAAAAGTCTGTTTATCCCAGACGCTGCAACACATTTTCATTTACTTTCTAATCTCTCTGTCTCATGTGCCCTAACAAAAGCATTACCAAGGCACGAGGCAGTTTACGGGAAGGGTAACTCATCAGTGTGCATGCTGCACCAAGACACTTTTGTTGGAAAAGTTGAGTTTTCTGACTATCTCGATAAAAGATTAATGCAAGATCTGAATTACTATAAATCAAGGTTCACTCCATCTATACTGAGGATTTGAATATCATGTGTTTTATGTGTGCAACTGTATCAGTCCTTTCCAGGTTAACTAAGTAAACTTCATACTGTTTTAACTTCTCAAAACAGTTACATCGTGGTTCACAGTTGATGATATAAAATCAGTGGTTTTCAGCATAAAGGCATCAGACAGAAATAAAATATAAAAAATAAAGAACAAGATATTCAACAACATGTGTAGATGTTCCATGTGTTACTTTGTAATCCATCTCAGGGTCCTGACCCTGAAAATGGTTCAATTTCAATACACAGTGTAACACGGATTTCTGTTTTCCAAAAAAAAAATATTTATCAGATATAATCTATAGAGGAAAATGTTAATTTTCCACAAACAGAATGGTGACTACTGATGATAACATAAGACGTCTATAGCGGATCACTTCATCAGAATCAAGTTTCGTGATGCAGTTGTATGAAAGCCCCGTCAGAGTGGGGCACTCATCAAATGTGGACTGTCTTACATTGTCAAGATTATTCTCTTTCGCGTGTCTTTGAGGATGATGATGTCATGAAGGTTTACTTGTTGAAGTACGTATGGCAAACCCAACCCGCTGGTGTGTATGACCATGTGTGACTGCTTTGAGACGGTCTGACTGCTTCGCCGGCTTCCTGTTGTAACTACGCTGGACCATTCCGTAACTGCTCCATGGACAACGACCCAAACCATTACACCCGGAATCCCTTTCTCACAATTATTGCTACTAACACAGACTCTGTTTACATCATGACTGAATTTTATTGAGATTGAAGCTCATTTCAGAATGCTGACAGCCAGTGACATAGGTGAGCGCTGTTGCTTGGTGCTTACCGTATCCCTTGGTGAAAACATCCCTGGCAGACTTTCCAAGGTCAATGTAGGTGGGAGGTACAGCCATGATCTGCAAGGGGAGGGAGAGGGTGATGCACGCCGTTACCGTTAACAAGGCATAACATTTAACAAAGTGCAACAATTTCCCTCCTTGCAAAATAGCATCCCCCGTGAAATCACACTGTGCTGCGGTTTTAGGAAAGCTAGAAAGACAAAGCTCGCATTCCTGTCAGCACTGAGGCCAAATTGCCTGCAGAAGTCAGACTGAGCAAAAAACTGAAAAGGAAAAACCATGTTCCTTTTGGGGCATAATGGTCATTTACTGAATCAATTGCACTAGATAATTCTAGTTTGTTTTTGTTTTTAAGCCTTAAAACCCTAATGTGGTCAAAGGTTAATTTCGACAGCAGCTTGACGGATAGACTTAAGAACAAAGGGCTAACTGCTAATGCTGCTCTACGGCACATTTATCCTTTCCTTCCTTTTCTCCCCACCCCTTTTGCACACCCTCTTGAGCAAGATGCATCTATTTCGCCACTACAATAGACGTAGGCTCAACTTGCTCATTTTTTCTAGGTACGGTTGTCACGCAGACCTTTTGATAACATACATGTGGCATGTTGATAGAAGATAGAACAGGAATTTGAGGAGTTTGGCGGATGAATAGCGAACGCAAAGCAATATCTGATCACGCATGACTGAATGCGGTTTATCAGCAAACCAAGAGCTCCGTGCAAGGCTGCCCGGCCTCCATGAGGTGCTCTGCCGGTCACTGAAATAACAGCAGCAAATCCTTCCAGCAGTGCATCAGGTTAAAAGTTCTAACCATTCCCATTCCACCTGTGCAGTCAAGTAAATGAAACACTCACACCTTGTTACTATTTAACAACAGTTCATCATCGTGGAGCTCTTAATCTGATCATCATTACTACTGACGTTTGTTGGGGTTTTTTTTTTAAATGAGCAGAACTTAAGACTGCATCTGCTGCACCCGTTGAAACACACGCACGGCTTCATCACTCAACCAGTCACTCCATGCGCACACACACACACGCACGCACGCACACAGTCCGCCGGCGCAACCTCACTGAGCGTGAGGAGTTTGACGTCGTCCACCGTGGGCCCCTGGCACAAGTGTCAAAAGGGGCTTTACAGGCATCCTGGCGAGAACCTGCGAGGTCTTGTCACTCGTGTGCCATGAGGTGAGGATGGAGGTTACAACTCTGGGACACCAAACGATTTGACAAAAACAAAGAAGGTGGCTGCCCCCATGGCTTTTAGGAAAATCCTCCCCATTAACAACTTCAGTAGGAGCTACTATCCTACCCTTTAGTGCCACGCCGGCCGCTAAGTTGGACAGAGTAAAAGACAAGACGACAGCTGACTTGAACGGTCAGGTGTTCCTTATGCGACTGTCTCGAATGAAGAGGGCGTGGGGGACAGTGCATGCCCTCGCCTGCTAACAGATTAGCCCCAGCTAGCTGCCAAGTTTGAAAGCGGGCGAATGCCCCTCGGTGAGCAACTCAACCGCGGGCTGTCAGTGCGGGCTGCGCATAACGTTTCAACGAGGCAGAACCGTAAGCTAGCAAAGCTCCTTTACTCACCGCCGCCACGACAGGGGCCGGCGACTGTCCTCTGCACTGACAAATGACCGCACCGCATCATTAGCCTGTGAGCTAGCAGCACTTCGCTAAGAGAAGCAGCAGGCCTGGCATCGCTGATGCACCCGACTCCGGTTACGGCAGATGAACGAGGTGACTCTCCTCTGGTTTTAACGGTGAAACCCACCGGCCAAGAGCTATGACTGAACCGGGCCGTTAAAAAACAACCCCCAGAGACACGGCAATTCAACAGAAAAAATGTGTACCTCTGTCTGTGGTTTCCAGTCCTGCCCGAGAGGGAGCTTGTTCACTGCACAAAGGGAGGAGAGAGGAAGAAGGGGGGTGCGTCGTCACGTACGTGACGCAGCTTTGTCAGCCTCCAGTTATGAATGTCAAAGATGCAAAGCAGCGAGATCATTCACTGCACATTCCGACGTTTTAGCGGCATCCGGGTGGAGGACGAATGCGCTCAATGTACTTTACGTGTACATTTCGAGGGAAAATGCTGCACCAATTACTCCAACACACATAACTAATTATTCACGTCGTCTCGGTCAGCGCTAAATACTTCACAAGCGGGCAGTTTCACAAAGATAATTTAGAAAATGGATGGAAGGGATAGACGACAGCAAGGAGCGAATTAAGAGTGAACCATCTCGCCTTTTACCGACGCTCTCCGGAAGCACCTTGACGCAGGCGCAGTTCGTCTTGGCAGGGCTAAACCGCTGACCTGGGATCGGCTGCCTGCGCGCCCACCTTCAATCCCATCACGGTTTGCAGTAGATGCGGCGCGTCCCGGTGCAGAGAGGACAGAGGAGTCCAGGGACAGACCAGACCTGGCAGCATCTGCAACGTTACGTAATCGGTGAATTCCACTTAAAGAGCCATTTGATGGGATTCAGTGTAAGAAAATAATTGATTGCAGTCCTTCAGAGTAACTTAGCACATAAAAGCCAAGTCTAGAACCAAGAGCCCTTTCACTCATATTTTTATTTAACCTTCCTGTTGACATTGAAGTTTAGTGTGGTTGTTTTTTTGGTTTTTTTGGTTTTTTTGAGTCTTTTTTTTGGGACCATGTTTGATTGATTTACTCAAGTACTATGGATTTTTACTGTACATTTTTTAGTTTGCTGGCATTACACTGTATTTTCGCAGCTATACCTCTTCACTACAATTTAGCTGAGGAGGGAGGGGAGTTGGGGCATCCGGGTTTGTTTATGAAATATGATGTAACAGTCCAAAATAAATAATACAAAGTGCTTAACTACAGTTTCCCCCCTCCAGGTGCCGTGTGAATATGCTGCTTAATTGTAATAAGTGAGGTCATTATGCTGCGTAATTAGTAATTTTGCTCGTGATGGGCGACTAAATACTCTTTGATTGAGTTTACTTGCGCGAGTGAATACAGGTAATATTCTTTGCAAAAGATTATTTTTGCATTGTAATTCTGCATCTTTTGCTTGATGCAGAATTACAGCGTCGGGGGAAACGCACTAATCCTTTAGTCACGACTGTCTAATTTACCTATGAATCAAAGAATATCAAAATTAAAGCTGCATTACCGCATTACAAATCTTTCACCTAATAGACTAATTATTATTTCCGTGACATTAAATATTTTCAATACAGTTTTCCACTGAGCACTGTTGACACCGAGTCTCATACATTTTCTCATTTCAATAAAGATGTGTTTTCAGTCTCTTCAAGTCAGATTGTTAAACATTGTCACACAAAAAAAAAAAAATAATTAAGAGACAGTTGAGCAGCGCTGTCACACATGAAGTAACTGCGTCTCCCTCCTGCTTGTGGATGCAAAGCCGAGCCGTGAGATGTTCTGAGGTTTTGGTCGATTTTCTGTGCGGGATTTCGAAGAAACACAGCAGCGTGGTTGAATTGAGGGAACGCTGCCAAAGCTCTAACTCGCTTCCTTTGGCTTCGGGTGCAGCTGGCAGCAAACAGCTCGGAGTGCGATGCTCACGCTGCATGCTTTGCGGGCATCATTATATTTCCACACAGTGTAATGTATTCCATACAAGAGAGATCAGTGAGATCCCCCCCCCCCCCCCCCCCACAAAAAAAACCCCCGC
>CAAKHG010004695.1:25294-39584 GCA_901007715.1 Dactylopterus volitans
CCTGATTCATCCCTGAGCCCCAGCTTACATTTGTGCCAAATTTAAAGAAGATTCCATAAATACTCGACAAATCAAAAGTGTCTGGCGCGGCGCTCGCGTTTCCACCCAGCCACGGCCTCCTCGTACAGGCAGACCAAGTGTGTAAAAGTAATGAGAGCGATGATGCGCAGCAACTAAAAATCCCTGGCATTGAACGCGGAGCCCCCGAGCTGGTAACCTCGCCGCGCTTTTTGATCCTGACTGGAGCTTCACATCAGCAGAATCACCAAAACAGCCTTTTGAACTTCTCAGGAGCGCCGACGTCTCCCTCGGGCCAGATACCGAAAAAGCAGGGAGGCTTTTATCGACGACTGCGATGCGATTCTTTTCCAGAAAAGCCCGGCGTGATCGGCGAAGGCAGATGTCTCGGCGGGCGAACATTAGATTTAGATTACGACTGGTTTTGGAATCAGGCCCGTGAGACCAAGCTGCCCTCATCAGATGCTGAGCTGGGATTCCACTCGGTTCTTTCAGTTTTATGTTCATGTCATACAAGTTTATACAAACCTTTTTGTTCGTCTTATATTATTATTATTATTATTATTATTATTATTATTATTATTATTATTATTATTATTATTATTATTATTATTATTATTATTATTATTATCATGTTTGTTTCATTGTTTTCTGGCTAACTCCTTCACACCTTAATCTCTTTAGAAACCATTTAGCTATGAAAATGGTCAACATTTGTTCTTCCATTCAAATTTTACAACGCCTTTTTTAACTTTTTAGAATATTAAAACATTATTTTTAAAAAAAAAGTGCCATTAAAATGAATGGAAAGGTTCTGATGTCAACTAAAAAAAAATATTGATCTTACTTAAGCTTTCCATGATCTTTTTTTGTCTGCCGCTTTGGGAATTAAATTGAGTATTTCAGCATTTTCAGCCGGAATTTCCATTTTTAATATGTGCTTGATTGTTATCTCCTCTAAAAAGAAAAAGGGGACTCATGATTGTGTTGAAGCAGACACACAAAAAAAAAATTAAATAAAAATCAACACGTATTTTGGCAGAGAATCAAATGCTATCTCAGGATATTGCTGTTTCATGAGAGACGTGATTGGCTGTATTTATTGCACCTCTTCCTTTCAGTTTCAGGGATAATCTGACTTTTCACTCGAAGTCATGTTGCCAGTTTTGTCTGCATCTCGCGAGAAAATGTATGATTGCAATTTTTGTCATACGGCTGTGAGGCAGACTTTCTGCTATGAGGTGACAGAAGGTGAAGGCTTTATTTCTTTGTCTTTTTTTTTTGTTTTTGTTTTTGTTTTTTTTAAGCTTTCAGCACTCTCGTAACGTCTCATATTGAACTTGTGATTTGAAGTCAGTCGGGCGCAGTGAAACCTGTTGTCCTACATAAAACGTGTAAAGGTGAGAGAGGTGGGCTCGGTGTCAAAAGGTCACCCGTTCGACTCCCTGTACTAACAAGAAAAAATTGCCTTAGCTGCCACATAGCCGAGGCAAATTGTTTAGCTAGTTTTGCGACAGTTTAGCTTTGTAAAGTCGCAGATAAAGATTTAAATTGCGGCTAAGCTACCCTCGAAAAATCACTTCCATTCGCCGCAGACACGGTTAGCTGTCTGAGAGGAAGATTCAGCCTGTGATATTTCAGTTGTCACAAGATATTTTCCATCGGGGTTTGTGTCTGTGGTCGTGCGATTCTGTGCGTCCTTATCTGTTCTTCTCAAAGAATCAACTGTACATCTGAACCGCCGTTTCAACTGTGCGAGATATGAAGCAATCAGGAAAAAAAAACGGTCGTCTGGGTGTCGGCGTGCGGAGATGCTAACGGTTAAATCTAAATGCCACCTAAAGCCGACGCACCCGTGTACACCATCGCACAAACAAACACACACACACACTCTTAAGCCCAATAAAGCCCCTCATGCACACACTAAAGCACTTTTGCAGAAACACAATTCCTAGAGCCACACACACACACACACACGCACACACACCTACTGTCTCTCAGAGGATGTCGACCTCTTTCAAAGCCAAATTTCTCCATAAAGCGACTCACAAACACGGTTTTGGTTTATTGCTCCTCTGTTTGTGTGTTAGAGACATGAAATCCGCAGCAGTTCATCTGTAGATTTGTTCTACTTTCCATTAGATTTTCTTATTTACCATTCCGACTTCAAAAAGATTAAACGTTGTGAGTAATCAGTATCTAATTAGTGGATGTGCAGTCTGGGAAAACATTTGTAATGAAATAGCCTCTGGCAGCATTGTATAAAACTACGTGTGTACCCAAAATGCCCGCCTCCATTCAGCAGGTATTGTTTACAGGCTTATTAGTTTTCTTCATTTTTTTTCCTGCTTCTGTGATTGGTTGCATCACTTTGTTTGTTTGTTTTCACTTTTTAGTTGTCTTTACGTTTCAGTGGAGCTTTCCAGGCTTCACTTCTCGTGTGTTTGTGTAAGTTTTCCCTCTCATGGTTAGGACTTGCTATATTTGCCCCATTGACTGCCTGCTTAAATATATAGACCCGGTTTTCGGAGTTTAACTCTGGTTTTGCGTATGATCCCCGCGCATGAGTCATCTCTGTGCTCCTTAGTCATCGCGGCGCTGTGGCAAGAGTCAGGCGGCCCATCCACTCCACTGACGTGCTCGCAGCCGAGCCCTGCTCAAACACGATTGGTCAGTACCCGTGGACTGTATATAATCTGGAGAGTCCACGTCGTACAAAATGGAGAATCGGTGATGTCACTCTGAGCCAGAGTGAGATGAATAAATAGGTCCAACTCAATCGCTAACGGCCAATTCAACATTTAGATACGTTTTTCTAGTGTGAAACGGACAGTAACAGCTCCAGAGAGGTCGCGTTACATATCCTTTCAACCTTCTCACGTTCACGTCTTAAACAGTCGCTCGCAAATGCTTCCAATCAGAGCTGATGTCGATCATGATGTCACACCCACGTTTTTATCGCATCAAATGACTGATTAAAACCACACGCAAAAAAATTATGAACACTTGAACAAACATTAGAGTGATTTTTTTTTTTTAAAAAGGGTCCATAGTATGATAGTCACCAATATTGGGAAAAATTTACATGAGCAGCACTTCTATATGGTAGCATGACAGGGGTGTGGTTTATTACCTGTAATGCAGCCGGCCACCAGGGGGCGATCAGGATGTTATGGCTTCACTTTTGAAGAGTTGTCATACTGTTTAGTTCATATTCATGTCTACATGGCCGATACGATGTTGAGTGTACATGGAAACCAGAATGTGTCCAACCCCAAACTCGTGTCACTTGCCCGACGGTATGTTAACGCCGACGCTGCGAGGGGCTAATCAGCTTTAAATGAAGCTCGCAAACACATCTGGAAGAAAATAGATGATTCACATCAGGAACTACACTTTGGCATCATTTTACGAGTGAGGTGTCAGAAACGCTTTCTTTTTAGATTCTGTATTTTTTTTTTTTATAATGACACACGCGCACAGATGCATCCGGGTGTGTTTAGGGCTAAGCATTACGACCACACAGTCACCAGGGTCCAGACCGTCAGCTCAGAGACCCCCGGCAGCAGAAATGATATACTATGCGTTTTTAGGGGTCTGGAGGTTTTTTTTTTTTGGCATGTTGTGACATGTTTGTCTCCTTCGTCTTTAATGCCACATCCTAACTGTATCCAGAAAGGGTCCTCCTAAGGGCAAACCTTCGTTTTGAAAATAACAGCCTCATGCATGAGGCAGAAAATGCAAAACTGCAAAAAAAAAAAAAGAAAAAAAGAGAGATGAGAAAGAGCAGCTCGAATGAATAATAAATAAGAGTGCATAAAATGCAAAGTTATATATTACTCCTACTGATGTTTTCCCAGGGCGAAAGCAAACCAGCTATTTATCTTTTTAAGTCGGTTGCATACATCACAGCAAATTTAACTTTAATTACACGTTGAAACGGCTCAAAGTCACATCTCCATTTAGTCAGACTTATAGTGCATTATTATCTTTCAGCCTAAAGAGCGGCCCCGGCTTTCCCCCCCGCTCCTACTAACTTTATGCCTGATGATGCAACCTCAAACCTCAGTTGCTCTCCCCCAGACAAATACATTTTGTCAATTACAAAACAGGCAGCTTCGCAGCGGAGCCACAAATGTAGGCCTGACACACAGAAAAAAACGTTAAAACCATTAACGGCCGTTCGTCACCATGACATTTAAATTAGTGCCAAGTCAAGTGAATCTAACCAAAAGCCGTGCCGTCCTGAAATGCCTGGGATCGTTTGCAGAGTGTGTTTATGACAGCGAGCAGACACGCTGGATGCGGAGATATCTGCGGTGGCACTTTTGTCGCCATCATAACAAAGGGCCCTGCAATCTTCCCAATCGGGGGGGAAACCAGAACAAATTAGCTTGTGCAGCGCCTCCAGCGCGCCATCGCTGTAAATCACCGTCATGACCCCGGCCATGCACCAGCGTGCTCTCCAACGACGGGGAGAATAATGTTTGTTCCCATGATGGCTCCACAAGTACAGGATGATATACTGTGAGAAGACTCCAGAGCGCTTCTATTTCTCACACATTTATTGTATGCTCCAGTGAAAGTATTTACAAGGTCTGCTGTGTTTGGGTTTGGCCCTGCCGCTTTGTCATTACAGGGTTTGCTGGCCGTGAACTCGTCTGCATCAGCGAGTCTCTGGGATGGTTTACTGTCCCCGTGGAAAGCGCATGCAGAAAAACAAAACTCTGGCATTGACAGTCGTATAAAACAATTCATAAGAGCTAAAAAGGAACGGTGCAGCCACAAAATGTGTCTAAGGGCTCCCTGGGAGCCAATCTGAGCGGGCTAAATTGTCCTGCAATGCCAAGTTGTTTCTCAATGGTGAGTCACTGTGGCATGAAGGAGCTGCTGGAGTTTTATCTCACTAAAAGTAGCGTTATGGTATGTAAGCGCGGCCTGAGCGTAACCTGGGCCGCAGCGATCGGGAAACAGGACCGCGGCTCAGTCGCGACTGACGGGTTCACCATTTAAACACGGAATTTTTACAGTTTGAAACAGGCGATAATGGTGAAATAATGAAAGTTGGATTTGTTTGTTTGTTTGTTTTTGTTTTTAAATTTCCTGTCTTTCTCTTCTGTCCGTTTTTTTCGGGAACAAAAACTTATCATTTAATGCCCTCTTGACCATCTTATGTGCAATTCCTGAACAGAAGCCTGTAAACGCCTGCGCGACGTCTAGTGTTTCACTCGGGGCGGCTGTCGATCGTGATGTCACGAAACCATTTGTAAAGCGTCCGTAAGGAAATGAGTGAGAAAATAAAGACGAACTTTGGGTGAATTCCCCAAAGCGAGTGAAACCATATTTTAGGGGGCAGGAAGGACATTTTTTTTGAAGAGTAGAGTTGATACAATATATTTTAGTTGGTTCCCAGTCCTATCCGCAGACATGGAGGGGGCTTGGTTTATCACCTAAACCGCAGCCACCTACCAGGGGGCGATCAAAGGAGGTTGGCATCCCTTTCGAAGCGATGTCCTCCTCTCTATTTTATGCACATGTTTATGTGCAGCGTGTTACTAACACCCTCTCGGCAGAGCATTTCATCCCGCTGAAGTAAGTCACAGTGGCGAGGAGGCGTGGCCAGACACCCGACGGCGGATGCTCGTCTTGCCCAAAGGCCATGATCATAGCTCAGTGAAGGAATGTAAATCTGCTGCTAACCTGAGTTTCACCCTTTGGCTCATGCTAAGTAAACAACAATTTACAACTTTCTTGTAATATACTGACGCCTGTGGCTTTGGAGTATGAAATATCAGGTATTAGCTGGTTGCAAATTCAACAGCAGGCTTATTGTAAAAGGATAAAATCAACGTCCCATCAGTTTGCAGTGCTGGACATGGAGCACTCGCTTAATCAATAAATGATAGATCACCTCCAAAGTTGTCTCTTTTAAGGTGGCAGTAAGTAAACAAAAAAACAAGGCTCGCAAAACTTGCATTGATATGCATCTCAGTTCAGGGGCGCCGCAGGAAACCAGAGAATTTCACCCAATACGCGTCATTTTACGACCTCCAGTTACAGTGTGGGGGTCTCTTTTCAGCAGTTACAGTAAAAGAGGAAAGAGCGGTGATTAAAAATACATTTCCATTCATAGAGGAGCAAAATGCGCACATTGATATCTAGACCAAGAGGTAAGAAAGAAAGCGAGCGCAGCGGCCAGATGGAGAGAAAGAAGAGAAGTCAAAGAGAAAATGAGTTGGAAGGGAAAGAGCAAGAGAGGAAATGAGTATACAGAGAGGAAGACCGACACAGAGAAGAAGAAGAAGAGAGAGAGAAAAAGAGAGAGAGAGAGAAGCAGTTCAGCTCCAGTTGGATATCCAATCTGTGTTCTCAGTCTCTGAGTCAAGTAAAAACCATCAAAGCTTGAGGTTTGGAGACTCAAAGGACCGTTCAATCTCCAGTCATTTCCCACAGCCTTTCAAGGGCTGCCAAACGTTTATTTGTTTTGGATTAATGTAATTAACCCCCCTTTTTTCCCGGTGTCGCACAGAAGAAGCGAGTCACAGTGAAAAGATTACAAGTCCTCCGCCTCTCTCTTGCAGCCAGCGAGGCTAAACTATCACAGTGCCACATAGATTTCATATCGCCGGATTAAATGCCGCCTCAGGCTTGACGTGTAAATTGGCCGCTGACAGCCGGACAAAGTTAAAGAACAAATCAGAGCGGAGACGTGAAGAACACGTTGGTGAGGGGTACGGTTTCTAACATAGTCAATTAAAATCTATATAGATAACTCCATCGCTCATAGATGTTTATGGATGAATTTCGGACCATTAGAAATTTAAATAAACCTAAAAGTTAAATTATAATTGAATATAACGAGAATGAAGTCAATCGCATTGTTAATTCATCTTTAAAGATTTATTTGCGTTGCTTTTCTACCACCGCGTCTCGTCCAGGCTTCAGTGTGATTTACTTATTTGTGACTCTATTTAGATACAAAATTGAAATGACCAGTCTCACATGCAGGATCAGTGTCTCTCTGAGGAATGAATGTGAGGACAAAAGTATATTAATGTTTTTGTTTGTTTTTTTAAAAGAGAGAGAGAGAGAGAGGGAAAACATACAGAGACAATTTCCAATCCTGGCATCTTAAACCAGTTCAGCATGCGGTGTTGAGTCATGCAAAACTCTTAAATCTCTAAATATTTAATCGTTCAAACGCTTAAAAAAAAAAAACTGCATTTACCGCTGACCCTACTTCTGAAATCATTCAGTGCGTTTTAAGTGGCTTTAAAAGGTCTTTGACTTGGAAACTCATAAAAGTAGCTCAGTCAATAATGATCTTTGTAAAAGTTAATTTCAATTAAAAAAAGAACATAAAAACAAAAGAAAAAAAAAATACCAGCTTTTCAATTCATCTGCATCTCAGGCAGCCCGGAGTCATAACTCCTTTGGCGTCGATAGGTTTTCATGTGACAGGAGTCGCAGTAAAAATGATGTGCGAGTATGTAACATATTAGTGTTCCAGCCATATAAAATGTCCCATAAACCCTTAGGGTTTTCTGTTTCATGCGCTACATCCCCTTCATGGACAGGATAAGAACAAAAGCTAAACAGTTATCAGACCCAGATGGGACCAAATAATTTTTCATGCATAAGTTGGAATAATGAGAGGTTTCTCTTTGTGCCGAGGGGAACAAGAATGCGAGTCCTGGTTTGACCATTTGACCAGATGAATTCTTTTTAATCAGTCATAAAACTGTCTTTTAGGCATTTCTGGAAGAAGAAAAAAAAAATACATTATTAGTTTATTTGCGAACATCTAATGTCGCAGTCGGCTTGTCAGCAGTTTGGTGTTTTCTTCATCAACTGCATATGTGGGGAGTCGCGTTTGAGTGCAGCTTATTTTCAGAGTGGCGCGTTCAAACAGCCAGAGAGCAAGTTCAAGCCACAGCAAAGCGGAGCGCCGCGGCCCTTTTCTTAGACACACCAGCCTCCCTTCCTCCCCTCTCACGTCTTCGAACTTCCAATACCCAGTTTGCACCTCAAGAGGTCAGTCTAGCTCCCCGCGCCGGCAGGCAGCGCCTGACCACCTGAGCCGGTCGGTGACCAGCGCTGGGGAGCAGGAAACCCGAGGCTCGGCTCCGGCTCGCGGTGATCACGAGTGCGCGCGTCGAAGCGGGGGGGGGGGACAGGAAGCCGCTTACCTCCGCGATTGCCGTCAAGCACAAGTCAAGTGTTTTGCTTAATGAGGAGCTTTCGTTGGAGCACATTTGAGCCTGTTTTTAAAATCCCTTCCTCCGTCCTTTGGTGACTGACTGGCGGGACTGTCCGGCCGCTGGGACGCCCCCGCGACAAGTCCTCCGAGTTAACTGGGTGCTCTCAAGCACAGCCGGCCGCACGTCAGGCCAGATGACATCTCCGCGGTGGCGTTAACGGAGCAGCAATGTCTGATATCGCCCTGCGGCTTTTGATAAAAACCAGCTGCCAAGAGGCGTTTTTTTCGGATGGAAACTGTCGCACCTATTTGTTTCTCTCCAGCTCTTAAAACACCTGCGTGCAATTCCGCGCAGGTGGACAAAAGGGCATTCTGGGACGTGTAGGCAATCTCGGTCGCGGGACCGTTTGACAGCGGATTTCTCCTTTCCAATCGGCCGTCGCCACCGACCTTCTGCTTCCATGGCCGCGCGGTCAGACTCTTAAAAATGAAATGAAGCAATTAAATGCAACGCAAATGTCATGAAAAGTCATCGCGCGTAAAAACTCTGATTGATATGGTTTCTTTTGAGAAAGTTAAGCACCCTTCAAATAATTAAAAAAAAAGAAAGATAAAATTGGCTCTTCGAGCTTCCAGTGCTTTTCCAAACCATAGCAGAAGTTCTTTGTTTTCTTGGCTTTTTTTTTCTTTCTTTTTTTCGTGTTACGACACTCCTACAACGTTTGACCTTGGCTTCAGATGAGCGTGTTTTGGGCCCGTGAATGGAATGTAAGAGCCAAAGTATGAATCGCTTTAACAGAGCATTTAATCCGCTATGTGTTCCCTCTACTCGTTACACGAGCGGACCAGGAAATTCCAGAACTGATCCTCTTTATCTTTGTATTTAGGACCTGGCGGGGAGAGAGCGTTAGTTGCCTTTAATTTTGTGTTTCTTGCAAATCAAAAACTTTCCATTACAAAATCAAGACAGTTTTACGTCATTGTAAAAATATTGATGTCCACGGGAGAGATAGGATGATGGGGGGGCTTCGGGGGGTGGGGGGGTTGCTGATTCTGCGCGGCTCTCATCTGCAAGCAGCAGCGGGCCGCGCAGCTCCGGCTTTTTTTGGAAGCGTCAGGTTTTCCTCATTTCACTCCGGGCCCTCCGCATGTCTCACACGACTGCGAGAAGCTAATTCCGATCAGCTGGATCAACTCCTTGATTGGTTTTCTTTGTTCACGTAAACACCCGGCAGACGGCGGCGCGCTCATTCCTCGGTCACAGCGTTTTACTGGCGTCCTCGAGGACCCCTCAGTGTCTCCGAGTGCAGTTTCTGCATGGCACCTGTAGATCTTGACATTCTTGAACGCTTCATCGGGGGCTCGTGAAACATTGTCCACAACTGAGGGTGTGTGAGCCACATTATATCTGCGCAAGGCAGGATTGAAAGGATTAGCCTTGAATTAGCAAGAATGGCAATTATGGTGCCGCGTTCTTTTACTTTGTGTGGTGTCAGATATAAAGCACACAAAATACACCCACATTCCCATCGACGATTTCACCAATCTCAGACTCATTTTTACCATCAGCATCAACAATAATAGGGAAAAAAATGACTTGTGATTTTAGATTGTGTCTTGCGACTCTTTTGGGGACCAGTTTTCAGCAGATTTCATTGCGCTGCTCTGGATTGATGCTGAGAAGGTGTGACATGAAAGCGTCTGCAAGATGAGCAAGAGAGAGTTTCCTGTGCTCACCGACGCTGCGACACCAACTACACTCTCACCTGGACGCCGCGGGCTGCATGCACCAACCCGCGGGCTCGTTAAAATGACGCACAGCGTGCCACTCGTCTGTGATCACTGCAACAAAACCCGCTGATGGCCACACGACACTCACCTCTGATCAGCTCCGTCGATAGTATAACGTGTGACGTTTTCAGGCAAAAAGTGTGTATTGAAAAATGTCAATTTCATAAAATACGTTTTTTTTAAGTTTGGTGAAGGTCCATTTTGTTGATAGTCTAATAGTTATTTTTAGATAGTTTAGCTAAGTATGTTGCAATATTCTCCCCTTAAAGGATTCATAATCATCATCCTTATATGGAAATACATGGCTTTTATTGGACATGACATAATTTTAAATTAAACAGGGTTATTTTCCCCCCCACCTTTTCGCCATAATTACTACTTAATACTTGCATCGAAGTGTGTGTACATGCGCTTAAGAACGCACCAGTACATGTGTTTGCTGCTTCATGCAGATGTTCAAACGAACACATGTATGCCGCATACTGTGGGGCCGGTCCCGATTCCTTGATCTCCAACTGTGAGGACTGGCATGGAAACACTTGCTCACACACACACTCGCACGCGCACACGCACACACATACGCACGCACACACACACACAAGCTCACACACCCTCTCCCCAAACCTAAACAATGATCCATCATAAGAATCCACATCCTCCTCTGGGCCACATCAGTCCCTTTGGTGCGGAAAAACTGATCCCAGAATCGGCTGCTAACTGTCAACTGCAGGACTCCGAGCCTCCCACTCACCACTAGAAAGAGACCACTGTGGACGCACGCATTTAATAGGCCTGCCATCAGAGTAAATGGAGGCTTAGCTTCAGAGTGCTGTGATCTTGCACTGGATTTGTGATGCTCCTCTTTTTTGGGGGGAGAAAAAAAAAAATACCAAAAAGAGGAAAACACAATGATGGATTTGTCAAAGCTATAATTGTGATTTTAGTTTAAGGTTTGTTCTTTGTCATCGTAGGTGAATTGTCAGGCGCGTCGGAGCTGTCATCAAGGTTTGTCCGGTGCGTGCGTGCGTTTGTGTGTGTGTGTGTGTGTGTGTGTGCGTGTGTAAGTTTTTGCATGTGTGCGTGCTTGCATATATGTTCAGTAATGTTTTTTACAACTAGAGGTACCACTATTTAGAGAGGAAGAAAAAAAAACTCCACCTGGTTTCACATTCATTGCAAGACAAGTGCAAATGCGTGTTTTTTAAGTGATGACAAAAGCTCAAGATTCAATTGGATTTTAAAAAAAAGGCTATTTTGCACAATGTGCTACTTTAAGGGGTTACTTTTTTTTCATTAGTTTCTGTTTAAATGGTGTCTCCACAGTGCGAGCGTGCGTGCACACGCACATTGGTGCGTGCGTACATGCGTGCATGCGTACATGTGTGCGTGCGTGCGGTCATCAGCCACCGCTGCCCTTGAGCTCCCCATTGCTTCAGTATGGACACGGCCACCCACACACTCCTCCCTGCTCTAACATTTATATCAAACTCTTGCCTAATGGCCCATCTGGGGGCTCTGTATGGCTAACTCATTAGCATCACCACAAGTTCCTCCTTGTGCCAGTTGCAAAGTGACTTTTAAACTATTTCCAGCCTCTTGGCAGCTGACTTGGCCGGTCTATAAAGGTGGACACAATCCGGATAAATGTTGAGATTTGGTTCAGTGACAGTTTTCAACAACGTGGTTGAGTCTGTGGACAGGTCAGGACGCCTGAAGGAATGAAAAAGTTGCTCTCGAAGGCTTTTCCAGCAAAAAAAAAAAGAAAAAAAAAAGCTGCTCTTGTTCTATATAATCATATGCAAAGCAGCTTTTTTTGTGTTGTCCCAAAAAAAGCAGGAGTGAACTCTCTTAATGGTGCATCGACAAAAATGAGCCATCATTCGTTCAGTACCGCTGAAAGTGAGCCCTCTTATTGAAAGCAGACTGCATCCTGTGCTGTGTTCCCCTTCAACTCAACACCGCGCAGAAAAATGTAGCAACCTTAAAAGATACGGAATGAGAAACCGCATGCAAGCGACCTCGACAACAGGCAAATAAGAACAAATGAGGAGGAGTAAGAACAAAAGGAGCGGCCTCTAAACTTTTGATTATCAATGCCGCGTTCCGCGTCGTGCTCTGGGAGACCAGGCTCGGGATGGAACCTCACCATCACGGAGTCGGTCGTTCTCCGGCTGTGGTGAACTCACCAACCGCTAATATCAGGTTGCTCAGCAGAGGAGAACAACAGCACGGCCGCATTCGCCAGACAGCTGCAGCTTCCTGCATCACAATATGCTGGAGGATAGATTAGCCGCTCGGCTAGCACAACAACAACAACGACGACGACGACAACGCTGACAATAATAGTACAAATAACTATCATAATTACACCGTGATCGCTATACGCCTGTAGCCACAGCTGCCAACGTAACCATGGGAATGATGTATCCAGAATGCACTGCAACCGCTGTGAAACAGGGCAAAAACTGTGGCTGTTTTGTGGCTATTAAGCAAATCGACGGCGTGACTGCCACGTCGAAAAATAAAACGAAGTGATGGGAAGTGTATTTAAGGAAGAATTTGATTAAGAACGAGCACGGGCAACTTTTTCACGCAGGCACATGTGGCTCGAACAAATCTAATTTTTATGTCGAAGACAATAAAACGCGTGAAACCAAAGCACTTAAGAGGGGGATATTATAAGTTGTGGGAGGAAAGAGACCATTTCTGAAGAATGATGATATGCTGTGTGTTAAGATTGTGATGATTCAGTGATTTAATAGCTAAGTGAATAGATGATCTGTTTGACTGCAGTCACCACAGGTAGTCCGGGAAGAGCTTGACGGATGCCGAAGAGGCGGCAAAAAAAACGGTTTATTCCACGCTCGCGCACGCCGATACAAGAGCAGAACAGTGTGTGTTGGGTCGAAGTTCACCATACCCAATTTGGCTCACTCACTGACATCATCTTCAAAGACATCTGAATGGGACTCAGTGATATCACATAGTCGCGGACGCGGCGCCTCAATGACACTATTCAGCGGCAAAATGATGTCATACAATAGATATCGCAGTCACGTACAGAGTGTCCCAGTGATATGATACGTTGTCATGCTCTGGCCAATTATAACACCCGAATATGAACAGTCATCTGACAAGTCCCCCTTTTGAGGTAATTTTGTTAAACGAAACCTAAACAGTGATTGTAGAGTGATGTTTAACCAACAACCAAATAAAAGTGTAACAAGCTGTCAGTCTCAAGTGTTTTACGCAGGTAGGAGCGAAAAACCCAGCGGGAAAAGTTTCCTCCCAGCCCCTCCCTGTTCACGTGCAGCCCATGCGAACCCAGAGACTCCCGAGTCCACGGGATTGGATGACACTCCACAGGTTTCAGTGTGGCTGGCAGTAAGAGCACTGGTGGCCACCTCATGCCCATAAAGTCGATGCCCCTACAGTCACATTTGCATGCGGCCCATTTTGAGCGCTTTGTATTCTGGACGGATTTGTTGTTGTTGTTCTTCTTCTTCTGTTTTTATTTCCCATGCGTTCTGAACCTCGCCGAGGCCGATGGACCCCGGTGGTCTGCTGTACACCATCTGTGGCAACAGTGGGAATCGATGTCACCACGCAGGGGTGAAAAAGTACAGCGGAAATAAAAAGTCTTCTCTCCACTGAGCCGTGCTGCAGCTTTGTGGTTCATCACTGAAGTGAGCATGTAGCGTCAGCTTATTCAAATCTAATGTATCAAGCTTTAAATAGCAGGCGCGTTGCCTCAACTCGGGGAGATTACCATCTTTTCGGCATTTTTTTTTTCTGCTGTTTTTTTTTTTTTTTTCATTTTCACAAAACTGTGTGTTCGAGGCGCTCTGCGGTGAGAGGCTGCATGCACTCGTCCGTGTGTGTGTGTCTGTGTGTCTGTCTGTGTGCGCGTGCCTTTCTGTAAGTGTGTGTGGGTCTGTGTGTGTGTGTGTGTGTGTGTGTGAGAGAGAGAGAGAGAGAGGAGTGAGGAGTGAGGAGTGAATGGCTTGGCTCCACATCAAAGGCCCCTGCGAGTCTCTGCATTAACGAGGCCCTTTGTTTCCTGCCTCCCAGATTACAGCACGTCTCTCCCTTTGCTGCCAGTGAGCAATGTGTGTGTGTGTGTGCGCGCGCGCGTGTGTGTGTGTGCCGCGCGTGCGCGTGTGTGCGTGTGTGCGTGAGACTGTGTGGAGGGCACGTTAACCTACGCACCAAAAGGCCAAGGTCTGATCCTCCTCCTCATCTTCCTCATCTAACCACGCTGATCTAAGAGGAACATCAGCT
>CAAKHG010004704.1:35493-55636 GCA_901007715.1 Dactylopterus volitans
CAAATATATATATATATATATATATATATATATATATATATATATATATATATATATATATATATATATATATATATATATATATATATATATGACGTGCAATATGTTTATTGCGTTTTATCATCATAAATACACCATGTACGCTAATGTAGCTGAGGTGCCGTTTGAGAGAGCCACTCTTTCTCATCTTACCTCAGGAGGTATTAGTGGGTGGAGAATGACATTCTGCAAGGAGTTTTTTACGTCCTCTGTGTCCTCCTCTGTATGTGCTACATCACTGCTGTCACTGTGGTTGGCTTCGTGGGTGCTGTCATAGTCTGATGACACAACCACTTGGTCTTCTGCTATTAAAAGAAGTCATAAAAAGACGTCACAATTGGGCCTAAGGGGAAAAATGCACTGTTAATCTGTTTTGGGGGTTGAATTATTATTGCTTGTCTCTGCACTCTCTCTTGTCCCAGCTTATCATAGCTGGGTTTTTTTTTCCAGTAATACTCAGAATAAAACATCCCAGAGATGTTGAGCGCTCCACCGATTAACACTGGTGCATCTCTCTCGACACTCAACATGTCCTACATTGTATCTGGTGGCTGCAGTGCTTTCAGTCCGATGCCATGGACACCCAGGGGATTGTGGCTGACAATACTATTTGTACCCGAGCGTTTGGGGGAAGTTTCCCCCTACGGCTTTCTGCTTGAAAGTGTTCCAGACGGAGAGCCAATACGAAACCCTGTGTTTAAGACATCCATCCACAACAAATTGTTCACTAAATGGACATTGTTGTTATTTGTGGAGATGCACAGTTTCATGCCGTTTGCACCATTTGGGGCTTCCGTCTTGTTGACAAGTGCAAACATGTGGTCCCAAACTTTATCGTCTTTTCAAAAATACACAAGGGCTTCAATTCCCCCAAAAATATCATTTTGTATCGAAGATGACATCAAAGTAGGGATTGACACCTTAAATTTGTTAGGACGACATCCTCTGAGGTAAAGAATGGGGTTAGAAGTTGATCATTTCCCCACACACATCTATGGCCTTGAAGCCTTTTCTGTAACCAGCCGTGTGGGCCTCTACCGGCCATCGGATAGAATGGAAGCAAAAAGGCACTTCTGCATAGGCTTCACGTTTGAGAATCTTAGCTTGGTCCATCTCTTTATACAGCCTATGTTCTAGACAAGTGATCTATCGACTTCTTGTTGTCAGAGACTGCTATGTCTGAAGTACTACAAAGGTTTTTTTTTTTTTTTTTTTTTTAACTCCGATCATGGTAGGCTACAGTGGTAACAAAACAATTTCAGTCTTAGAAGGATTGTGCGATAATTGTTATGCTGGGTTATTCAATGAAATGCTGAGTTTAAAAGGCAAATGCTTAACCTCTTTCTCTAATGTTGGATAAAGCATCTGCATTTAATATTTGGCAGTTATGCAACAAGAGGGGGAAAAAAAATCATATGAAAGCTCATAAACACTCTAGATTTGCTGCTTGGAGGCAGTGGTGCTTGTGATAGACAGACTGAGAGCATACCTGACCGTGGTATTCTGTCTCCCTTGTCTATAGAGCCCTCTCCATGGCTCAGTCTGATGTATGGTCTCCCACAACTGTGGATAGGAAAGGTTAAACAAGTTAGAGATAGAGTGGCAAAAAGGATAACTCCACTGTAAATTACATTCCAGTGGGCCTTCTACAGACAACAACAGCCATTTTAAAATGAAATATTCAGGAAATGCAGGTTTTTCTAATGATGTGAACAAAGGTTCTGTTATGTGATTAATGATGTGATTCACGTTGCATCGCCAACATCAATGTTGAAATCGCCATTTTGGCGATCTCATGTCAAAATGGCTTAAGATTCATTTATGCAAAATTTGCTTTGTAACGTAGATACGATTGAGCATTCTAGATATTTGGTTTTGATCAGGGCAACAAAAAGAAATAATCAATCCAGTTCAAACATCAACACAGAGTAATCAAAGGAAAAGCAGGAGGGGGACAAATTCAGAATAGTCTTTGTTTATTTGCTGGTAGGAAACAAAACATGCAATCCTGTGCCGTGTGTAGCCGAGCCAATGGATTTGGGAATACAGCCATTCACTACATCTGTCTTTGATATCGAAACCGGTGAAGAAGAAAAGTTAATGGGATTCCTACTGTGCTGTCCCCATACTAAACAGGCATTGTGTAGATGCCTCAAGAAAAAAAAAAAATCATCATCAGTGAACCTAATGGACTTGCACATCAACACGTTGCATTGAAAATCAAAACACATGTGAAACAGTTGCGAGTATCAGTCCTGCTCTAAATGACTCATTAGAAACCGAGCCCATCATTTTCAGGACTAACAACAGAGCAAATGTCAGAGACAGATGAAATATTTCACCCGCACTGACTGGCTAATAAATCAAACGGCAAATATGATCTTCGCAGAACGAGCCGTGAACCGGCCGCCTTTGGTTAGTTAGCCGTGTGACACCGTGGGGAGCCTCCTGACCTGCTCTAAACAGCTTTTCCATGTTTCTCCACTGAGGCCACTGTCAGGCTGGAGGTGGTTCCAATTAAAATACCTCTCCCTAAATGTTGTAAAACCTGCCCTCTCAGAGCAGGAAATGCCTGCCATTAGAGTATGGTGTCACAGGGAGCACAAAGGCCTGTAGTGTGTCTATCTCCCTCTGATAAATTGTTTCTTGAACACTTTTCAGCTGTACCCACCCAGCCTAATGGTCCTGAGGCCCTGACAAAGAAAGTTCTGTTGTGTATGCACGGCCAGGTCGGACCACTGTGTATAATGCCTAGCAGGTGTGGAATATAAAATAGTTTGATAGTTTGGCGGGCGAACAGTTAGTACATTATTGTTAGGGGGGTCTGGGCAGGCACTGGCGCTGGGCTTAAATGGTTTACTTTTAATGAAAGTTGAAGAACTGGCAGCCATGCTTCCTATTCTGCTAATGCAGCAGAATAACCTCAGCTACTGACATTGGGCGCTCAGCGCAGAATGTAAATAAGAAGGCCGGCCGTTCTCACTTGAGGAATCTGTCAGTCATGTATCAAGTGACTTTGCTTTTATCACAGAACTTCTTAAGTATAGCTGGAGGGGTTAGCACTGTAGCTACATTTCAAAGACGACGCATTTCTATATGCTTTTGCCTGGGTTTTAGGCAAGTCACGCACTGTGCTTACGTATCCAAAAAAAATTATTTGCCAAGTTGAGATCTATGTTGGAAATTAACATATTAATATGGGAGGGGGGAAAAAGCACCCTCTTACAAATGTGCCATCTCAGTGATCCAGAGCGTGTTCATTCTGTTTTCTATCACCCTTTTATGTGTACACACATTTTGCGCAAGATAAAAATTGAAATTACCTTGCTTAATTGGATGATGCACAAACAGAGCTGGCTGCTCACACACAGTGTGATTAAATTACTTGTAGAACTCCTATGAGATTAACAAAAATAAATAAATAAATAAAAAACACTTTTTAGGGTAAAATTAAAGGTAGTAGCATATCCTTCCATTGTTCTGTTGTTCACACTTGAGATTAGTTGTTTGTTTTTTTTTGTTTTTTTTTAGGTTATGGGGGGTTTTTTGTCTGCTTTTTTCATGAGTGATAGATACTGATTTCCTGCAATCCAATGAGGGATCTGAAATTTTTGCTATTACGAGGAAATAATAACAGACTAGCTAACATGGAAAAGGTCAAATGTCAAATTGGGTTCCTTGCCATATGCATTCTACGTGCTGTACAATAGTCAGTTGCGAGTCAGCTACTGGAGTAGAAAATTACTCTTGAAGAAAAGCCCATCTGCATTCTTACTGTAAGTATGAACTTTAATCAAGATAATTATCCAGCAAAAGGAAATACTGCATAAATTACAACACTGTCTGCTTTTTCTGAGAACAACCGCTCCTCCTCCCGTGTTGCTTATCTTAGCATTTTGAAGCGTGCAAAAAGCTCTGACTGGCCTCTGCCCGCCCTCTGTGCTGTACTTCACTCCTAGGTTTTATTCTCAACCATTCACAGCAGGTTGACAGATTACCTTTGGTTCCGAGCCCAAGCGGACAGTGTCCAAGCCACGATAAACACAGCGGCCATTATTTCTGCTTCCAGTAATCTACCTACTCTTGAGCCAGATGACGTGAAGAAGATAACGGCACAGTGGCTGGGGCTGGGGGGAATGGAAGGTATTTATCGTGCGCGATTAAAAATAAGGCAATGCTTTGAAATTGGTGTTATTCCTTCTTAACACTATAGGTTGGTGAAAGCTGACATGATGGAAAAGTTGGGGAAAGAAAAAAAAGAAGCCTAATGTCCTAATTAAGATTGTACAGATTTGATGATGGAGCAGAGAGAAGGCAATTGAAGCCATGTGTTCATTTTCTGCATGGCCTCCATGTGTTCCCTCGCTCCATCCCCACTTCTCGGAGATGACTCATTACATATCAGCAAAGGTTTGATCTGCAAATAAATCAATATGGGTCTGCTGCCTTATCCAGGTCTCATCAGTGACATCGCTGCCAAACACAGGGTACACAAATCACAAAATCACTCTAATTTGCCCACAAAACTTGTGTTTTGTTGCAGTAAAGTCCACTTGAAAAATGGTGTTTTGGCATGTTCCAGTGCCTTTTAGTTATCCTGAAGCTTTACCAGCTCTCTTTCTCAGTCCCTATAACATTATTCGAGGAAGAGCCACCTCAGCTGGAGGAGACTAAACTCTGAGACTCTCTGCACTCGATTGTATTTGTGTATCTCCTGCCAGAAGAAACAGCTGTGACACTATGTCTAAGCGTTAGAGGTTGTGTGTGTGTATGTGTGATAATTCTGGAGTTCTGGTGACTGAGGAGAGGCCCCGGTGTTTGTGTATACTCACACCACCATAAGTGGCCATAGTCGGGGCCTGCTGCTCGACTGACTTGCGCTTAAAGACCAGGCGACGGGGCAACTTTGTGTACAAAAGCTGCTTCGTCTGCTTACATTTACGGAACGTGTTCAAGTATCACGTTGTCATTGTGCAAACAGACCCACACAGGCCACTGGCAGACACAGCCTCAGCAGGGCAAAGCACAAAACAAAACAAAACAAAACAGTGTGCAGAGAATTATTTTAGCGCCGCTAACCCAGCACAGTAAACAGTATAAGTTAGAGGTTAAACTTCTGCATTGTGTAAACAAGCACAGTCTCATATCAGACTCTAAGGTGCAACCTAAGCATGCGAGGTGGGTGTGCTGGTTGCCCACATGCAATTAAGGCCTAGAGTTTGCTCTGAATTACTTCACTGTGAAAGGAGAAGGGAATTTGTGGTGGGTCGAGCCATCACCGTCTGACTGGATGAGGCAACCGTCTCTTAACACAATGCAGGATAGAGTATCGAATGGCAGCCTGCCATCACATCAGCCCTGCCGTGTTTCACTTTTTTTCACCAGCATCTGTCACCAGCAGTTCTCTTGAGGTTTGTCGGGAGTGATGTTAAGTTACTGCAAAGAGTTCTAGGTTTCTATAATCAATATTGGTGTGTTTCTAAAGTAGAGGACAGATGTGAGTTTCCTCCCGGAACAATGTTACGCCAAAGTTTGCAAGACTGTTTAATTTTCAAACACAATTTAATCCAAGATTTTGCCCTGCAGGCGCATACAAAAGTAACTCAGTAAGGCCTTGTCCACATGGAGATGAAAGCGATCCACTTCTTCATTTTAAATTTTTATTCTGTAAACACAGCATTTACCAAGACATGTGTTTGTCCACGAATCCACTGAAACCGCTGAGGGATATATGCCAGGCCTGTGAGTGGCATAATGTTGCCACAGAAATACACAAAAATCAGGGAAGAAGACATGGAGCGTTCGCATAAAACTCTTGCGATGTAAACAAACACAAGAAGATGAAGAAGAAGACAAAGAATATGGCAGAGCATATCAATGAGTGAGCGAGAGGAGACGTTAGTGTAAAAGCCATGACAAGCTCAGTAGCTTCTGTAGCATGAACGCAACACTGTCATCCGCCGTTGTTGCTGATGGTGATGGGGTTAGCGCATGTCGGTAAGGTAGAGGGGTTATGACATCATCGTTTCAGAAAAGATGCGTATGGCTCGTAAACACGGAAATGCAAGTTTTGAGATTTGATCACTGTCGGACCCGATTTGAAAAAAAAAATTAGCGTACTTGGGCTCCCAAAACGCCGGTCTCGTGTGCATGAATCAGCCATACGATAACAAACTTTTGCTGATACACCTGATCTCGTCTCCGTGTGGACAGCCTCTCAATCAGCTTTTGTTGCGTATGAGCACTCTCAACGGTAATGTGCCTAAAAGTGGTTTGCCAACTGCCATTAGAATGGTGAGCTAAGATGACACAGTAGCTATAAGGTCCACCAGCTGCTTTAAAATCTGCTGTGTGGGAAAACTTAGGATGGACTCTCGACAGTGTCAGTTTTGCAATATGCCAGTGTGGCCCAGGTGAAAAGCCATACCAAGTTGAAGTCTGAGAAGAGAAGTATTATCATTTAGTATTTTTTATATATATGTATATATATATATATACACACACATGTATATCAGAGCTGTAATGCAAAGAAAAGTAAGTTAACACAAACTAATCGCTTACCGACGGCGCGGTAGTCCGTCGAGGGGTGAAACGATGGTCGGTTGACCGCTCAGCTTGCAGTCAGAAGCCACCATGAGAAGCTTTCTCGCAGTTATGATATCGGTTAGCTTCTAATGCTAATAGCAGGTTAAAGATGGCGGTGAACAGTCAGTGATTTGGTGAGACGTTTTCGTACAGGTGTGCAAGCAGCACGGCGTATAGTAGCTTGTTTTCAGTCAGGTGATTCTGAAACCGGGCGGAAAACAAACGGAGGGCAGGAAGTAAACAACAGCAATGGAGGAGACGGAGGAAAGTGCGCATTGGGCCAGTTTAGACAGGATTACGAGAGAAAGGTGCCTGCAAAAAGTGAGCAAATGTGCGGGACGTGATCCGTACCTTCTGAAGATGACCGATTTTTCAAAAGATTTAAAGGATTTGCCTGCTATCCAGACAGTGGACATTACCAGCTACCTCGTTCTCCAGACGTCTTTCGACAGCAAGCAACAAATGAAGGCATACAAAAGTTTTGAGGGTTACAATTACTCTTTCAGCGGGTGGCTGCACGACCTGGGCTCCAAAGCATTAGACAACGACCCACGTTTGGTTTACGCCAGGGTGAGTAATCCTAGGCCCCTCAAATACTTTGCCGCAGCCCTCCATCAAACACACAGTGGCAGTCACACACAGCGAGTCTGCGTGACCCTGCAGTCCATTAACTAGTGGAGCGACTCAGCTGCCCAGACAATCTGAGGGAGAGGTCAGTTTCAGGTAAAGTTTCAACACACCAATTTAACCTAAAGGTACATTTGTAATGAATGTAATGTTTGCTAAAAGTGATTTAGTAATACCATGTTAAGTAATTGTCAAAAGTAAAATCACTTGCTTGTGATTTGTAGGAGCGTTTTAGTTTTGGTGAAAACAAGCAGAGCCTCATACAAAATATTAAAAACTGGCATGTTTGAATCCGTAATGATTAACAGAGGGGTGGCCAATTTGGGGAGCAGTGACTGATGATTTTTTTTTATCATTTTATTTTGCTTAGCTAAGCAGTCCTATAAAAGACACTTACTCTCACAAATCACAGGAGTGAGGCTACTCAAATTAAACCTGGGTTACATTGTTTACTGTCAAACTGGGAAATGAAATACAATGGGATTAAGTAAGTTTAAGTTCAAACATAACTGCTTGTGTCCATGTGCTAATTCTTTTATGATATTATGTTTGTTCCACTTATTAGATACATAGCTCTATGTACAGTATAATGTAATACAGGGATTTCAGCCAGAGCTTTTCACATCGTGGTTCTTGTAGGCTAGAGTAGCTGGAGTGATTAAAATGAAAAGGAAATGTAAAAGGTAGGATATTGTTTTTTTTAGTTTTTTTTACCAAGAACATACTTAGGACTGAACAGGAGAAAGAGAGGGGCACATGAAAAAGGAGAAGATTGTATGCAAAAGAGAGCAGGAAGGTCAGAGGTCACAGAAGGAGGAGATGAAGAAATAAGTGACAGAATAGAAAAAAGAGGAAATGAATGAGAGATGAAGATGTGGATTCAGATTCAGAGAGGGGGGCAGAGGCAGGCAATGATGAGGCCGAAGATGATGATGATGATGACGACAGTGAGGCAGGGGCTCCAACTGCAACTTCAGCCGGACCACATGCTGTGTTCTTATTCTTCTTTTACATACATTTCATCTACTCCAGTACCTCTTCGAGGCAACTTATATTACTTTTTCCAAAGCTGAACTTTTGTCTGTGGTCGAATATTTTCCTTTTGCTAGTAATATTTTTAGTTTTTAAGAGCTGCACAATTATTTTTTCTAACACTGTGCTTGTTCCTGTTGCGCATTAAGATCAACTGGGTCATGTGCTGCCATCCTGCCAACACCTCTTGCCACCGTAAAGAAATATTTTCTAGATCTGCCACTGGTGCTGCAACTACTATGATAATCTCCAGCTACAAAAGTAGCCGCAGATATTGTCTGAACATCAAGGAACATCTGATGTGTTTTCTCTGGCAGTTTGTCTGAAAACTGAAGAGCCGCATGTTTTTATGACACCAGCTCAGTAACACGTGAAGAGAAAATTAATCAATCACCCATAGTTTATTAATAATGATGTAGACTTAAAGTGGACTGTACAAGGGTACGGTTTCAGAGCTATGCACTGTCATTACCAAAAGACCTTTGTTAATAAGACTGGATTAATGCGCTGCAGCTTGATGGCCTGTTATTGTTCTCAGCGTCTAATGCCAGTTCAAACTACTCCATTACAAGACAAATTTTGGATTTGGTTAGTAAAAGTCCTAAATCAGAGCCGATTCAGTATTTGACTGGCAGACAGCAACCGCCATGAGTGAAGTCTTGAAATTTGTCTCGCCTGCAGGCAAATATCTAGCCTGTTAGATATTTTCTGTAAACCACAATTTCTGCAAGACCCGCAGCTCAAGACAGCAAGTTGTGTGGTGTAAACATGGGGAAGCCATCTTCAGTCATTGTCATCTTGGCACAGTTCTGAAAAATCACACCGTCTGTCCTCAAATTCTGCAAAACTGTTCATCAAAAAAATTAACTGAAAGTGGGATGTAGACCATGCAGGAGTCTGCAAAGTGAGTGAATGTCCTTTTATGTGAACGCTCCCTCATTGCTCAGGTAAATACGGCAGTATGATGATTTCATATTTCCAGAGTGTCACTAAAGTGAATGTTAAAAACGCAGTGAAAATATTTGCTTTTGGAAAGAAAGCCATGTATTAGAAGTATTTTAGCTCATCATTAAATACAGACGTTAAAGCACAAGCTCAATTGATTTTGCTCTGTTTACACAAACGCAAGAACACAAAGGTAATCATCATTTGAGACCAGGAATCTTTGAGTGAGTGCAGACGGTTCTAAGAGTGTCTCACATGTCAGACGTGGCTCTCTGAAGTTCCTCTGCACATAAATATTCAAGCGCCTGCCTCTGTTTAGACACCGGATAAATGTTCTCACAACATTTGAAAATTAAAGCTTGCTCTGAACAGCAGACACACGTAAACGCACATACACACGACCAAGTTTGTGTGTACTGTCTCCTAGATTGGTGCATCACGGGTGATATATTACAATAAACTGCAGCTCCGATTCGCCCGGAATCGCCTGTATCGCAGTATTTACGCTGATTCCTACCTGGTCGTAACCATGACACAAACTTGACAGGGGAACAACTGAACGTGGAAGATCAAATACTAAGAGTCTTTCTTGTTGGGGCATATGGTGCATATTTAAAAGACAGTGAACATGTGCTGTCAAGTTCTGCTTGCATACCCGCATTATAAAATTATGGTATGCACAATCGCTCATATTCAAATGCACACACAGCCGACAGCATTCAAATTGATCTCCATTTTCTACCACCTTGAAATTCTCCAGAGCTGTTCTGAGATTATCAAAACATGTCATAGTAATCACGTGCTAATTGTAAGGAATGCACTGATGTCTGCGCTGATCACAGTATATTTTGATGAAATAGTTCAGGGTAAATTAAGCTGAAACTGTTACCTCGGTAATCATAACAACTACTTTGTGTTTATTCTACATCTACGTGATGTAGTAGCCCATTTAGAAAAAAAAATTAACTAGAGATGCACCGAAATTTCACCCACTGAAAATCTTAGGTCGAAAATGCCAAAAAAAAAAAAAAAAAAAAGCATTTTCAGTTTTCGGACGAAAGACTCGACACAGGCAAAAACCACGGCCAGCAAGCGCCTGTCTGGATTAGAGTCATCATGTCTGCGGTGTGGGTGTATTTCAGTATATCAGAGAAAGACCAACAGATCGTCATTTGTAAAGCGTGTAATGCTGAAATCTCAAGAGGGAGTGGAACTGCGGAGATTTACTCCAAATCGGGTTTAATTTACCACCTGATATCAAAACATCCCTATCATCATGCTGAATATGAGAAGAACGCGGCACAGAAAAGGAAAGTCCCTCCCCGCACACCCATTCCGTCTGTGGTGGACATTTTTGAAAAGGCTAGAACATTTTCCAGTGATTCTGCTAAGGCTAAGGGCATCCCAGGACAGATTATGGAATTCATTGTCTTGGATGATCAGCCGCTCTGTGTCGTAGAGGACGTGGGATCTCATAGGCCGGTCGAGCACATTGAACCCCGCTGAGCCATGCCTCGTAGACGGCATTTCTCAGACGCGCGTTTACCTGAACTGTATGATGTCGTTGGAACTCACGTGCAACTCACGTGAGCTATTAGCTTCTAGCTGCAGATATTTCAGCCATCAGCTTCACGACATGCACATGGACCTCAGACGTCAGCCTCACCAGCGTGCTCAGTCGCGCCGCACAATGGATCGACGCAGATTTCAAGCTGCAAAATTCTGCAAAAATTCTGCTCCATTCAAGAGTTTAGAGGGTCACATACAGCGTCAGCCATTTCTGATGCATTCGCCAATATGTTTGATACCGGGCACATCGACAGATCTAAACTGCGTGGCAGAGTCAGTGACATTGCAAGAAATATGGCAAAAGTGATAGAAGACAGCCGGCTGAAAGGAACACGGTGCATGGCCCACATGCTACATCTGGCTGTCAGCGAGGGAGTGTTGTCCCAGTGCAGCATAAAAGACGTGGTTGCTATAGGCAGAAGAATTGTTGGACACTTTAAACATTCTCAACTGGCCTTTTCCCGCTTGCAGGCTATGCAAGAGCAGTTTGGAATACAAATAAAACAGTTCCAACAAGATTTGAGTATGCGGTGGGACAGCACACATTACATGTTCGAAGCCTCTTTGCGCAAAAGTGAGTCTTGGCTGCATACAGCGCAGATCACAAACGGCCCGCATCATTCACTTCACACTAGTGGGTCTTAATGGAGAACATTATCTCTCTACTCGCCCCCTTTGAGCAGCTAACTAAAGAGATCAGTTCCTCTGATGCCTCTGTAGCAGACGTCATTCCTTTAATCGCAGCACTAAAGCGTCTTCTAAGCAAAGAGGTCGAGACGGACCACGGAGTGAAAACAATGAAACGTGCACTCTCGGAGTCTGTCAACACGCGTTTCACTGAGATCCACTTGGATGCCCTGCACTTCATTGCGAGTGTACTTGATCCGCGCGATAAGCATCATTATTGATGCGGGGATAAAGCAGCACGCACGAGAAATGATCCAGGCCGCACTGGATGCGGGGCGTGCTCGGAGACGAAGAAATGCAAAGCGCAGGAGAGAGAGAGCAGAGCGCAGGAAAAAAAAAAAAAAGGGGGCCGTCGCTCTGAACCAGATGAGGAGCATCCATCCTCATTGTCTGACATGTTCAATGAGATCCTGCAAGAGAGTGCCCCAAATAATAGGTAGGCTACTCTGTTCTGACTTACTGCATATGCGATTGTCAGATAATTTTATTTTTCTGCCTGACAAAACGTTTATTTCTGCAGTAGCCCTATTTAAATCCAATCTCTCTAATCTTTCTCAAATGTTAGGCAGACAACAACCTCAACTGCTCAACAGTTAGATGGTTTTCTGTCTGATTCCCCGTCCCCATAAGTGATGACCCTCTTACCTATTGGAGAAGGAACCAAGGCCGCTTTCCTGACCTGGCAAAGATGGCACACCTGTGGGCCACACAAGCACCGACAGCGAAAGACTCATGCAGCTCATGTTCTCGATGAGAGGAGGAACAGACTTCACCGCGATAAAGCAAAGAAGCTACTCTTCATCAAGAAAAACCTGCCGCTTTACCTCAAAAATTAGAATGGGCTTTTGACAATGTTTGTATGTTTTCCCCTTTGCACATTTGCAATTCTTGGTGCATTTGTTGTTGTTAAAGGCCCATGGTTACCATATGCGCTGTGGCGATCTTTGTTTTGGTACACTATTAAGTTGTAGGGCTACAGAGAAAAGGTTAAAATGCACTTGACTTAAATGAACTTTGCGTTTTATGAGAGAACATACTGAATTTTTTCAGCAGCCAGGAAAAGGTCAGTCAGTAAGTCATGGGCCTGCAGGTTTTTCATGAGTGGGGCCCAAGTAAAACATTTTACTTATCATTTTATTTTATATTGTGCTTTGTTGGAATGTCGGTGCTAAATAAATATTTTCCTAATTTTGGGAATTGATTTATTGTTTAAAGCATGAATATTTTGCAATCCCTTGACTTGAGTCAAGCACACAGTCATTGTCATAAATGCAATGGTACTGAAAATTGGCATAATTTCTTTCAGTGTTTCGGTTCTCGGTCAAGCATCCCCACTATAAACATTGGACAATCCTGTGTCTTCGTATTTCTGAAAACAATGCAACGATTAGGTCACATTTTTTTCAACATGAAATCCTTCCAAGCACAAACCACACATGAATATGCTTTCATGCACAAGCGGTCATGGATGCACAAAAACCTGCATCCTTCTCCAGCTAACAAAACCTTTAGCCCCAAAAAGCACTAAAACGCTAAACGGACGTAAAACGCTGACACAAAAACGCACCTCTTCCATTATAACGCATTAACATGGGCCGTGTCATGATACCCCTGTGTGGACTGAGTCTCATGCTATCCTCTGCACGAGTGTGCTGAGAGATGATGTGCGTCTTAGTTATTCAGGTTAATGCATTTGCCTGTGGGCCATATTTCCATCCTGGCTCCCACTGCACACGCATCCCTTTCCCAACTGCTGCACCATTACTGTTCAGTCATGCTGATGCCTTCACTACAGCCACTCTGCTGGGACTAAACCTCATAACTTCAAGAGTTATGTGTCACACTTCGAAACCCATTACAGGAGTCGCCCTCAAACATTAATGCTACAGTCCAAAGTGCAACACAGTTGGACTTAATTGCTATTGAAACATTGGAGTTTAGCAAAAAAAAAAAAAGAAGAAGAAGAAGTAAAAGTTAGGCCTCAAAGATCTGAAAATGATATACCTGCAGGTAAGCGTTTCATGGTAGGGTTTGATGCTGGCGCTGCGGTCCCGCCGGACAGGCCCTGGTTCGATGGTGGGCAGACCAGTGGCAGAGGTGGTGGTGGTCCATGTGGAAGAGATCCTCCTTAGAAGGCCAGGGTGGAGACTCCGCCTCAGACGCTGCATATATGCGCACACAGGAAAATAAAGGACACATTACTGACACTACGCTCGCGTTTTAAGTACATTAACAATGTATTTAGAGTATCCTGCAGGCATCCAATTATTATTGCAATAATAGTATGGGCATGTTATGCTTTTGGCTTATTTCAAGTGCTTTAGACCAAAAAACACCTTTTATTTTTTTTAATATATCCTCAATATTCTGTGCATTCAAAATTGGCCAAATTCACGCATCACGTCTTTCAATACACATCCTAGATATGTAATAGGCCATTCAACAACCCACTCGAGAGTTTTGCTAAAACTTGCCACCAGCAATTTTGGTGAAATTTTATCCAGTGGATATTCAGGCCATGGACAGTAGGTTCAGCTTTGAGGCGCCCTATGGGTTCAGCAAAAAATGCTCAAGTAGAGCTATTCCTTTTCGGACTGAAGCCATACAGTGTATCAAAATTAATGATGATTAGACACATAGTTACTGAGTTTTAGCCAAAATTGTTTAAGCCCCACCCACTGTAAAGGTATTTTTGCCAGTGGTGGCCATGTTTTTTGACCAATCTTGCTCGAATGTTATAGAAATTTGAACCTCACTCCTCTGAGGCAGCATATCAAGTCTGGTGTTCATAGATGCAGAATTTAAAACGGTTTAATTAATTTTGCTGTTTTTCAGTTTATACTAAAATGCAAAAGAAAAAAAAAAAATTTAGCCAACACTGATGGTGCATTTTACTTGACTCAGCACACTGAGCTGCATAACTGCATCAAAAATAAAACTCAGTCTTATTAATGCACAGATTTACCAGCCTTTCAAAATTCTAACTTTTAAATCAGAACACAGTGCCATCATCTGGTTTTAAATACTTGTATTCATTGTATTCACCTGTATTCATTCATTTCATACACCTTATAAAGCTTGACAGTGGATAATAAATGGGCTTTCTGAGCATTATCATAGTAGTAAAACGTAACACTTTCCACATGAAAAAATGCGCACCAATAAAAACGTGCGTATGAACTTAAATGCACTGCAGTCAGTTTCAATTTAAAATATACTCAAACAGAATATCAAAATGTATTTTTAAAGCGTGGCTTCACTGCATTGTTAATCTGATAATTCTAACTGTGTGTATATATATATATATTCACATTAGGAATTACACAGAAATATCCATAAAATATAATTTCTTATATTATTTTTGTCGTACATTAAAATTATTTTCACATTTATTTGAAATCCAATGAAAAGTGATTCATAGCATGTTTTAATATATGTTGTGATTACAGATTATAGATTTTAGATTACTTCTTGATTATATTTGCAATGCACTATTGAAAAATGTAAAATATTTGAAATATGATCATTAAGTAGATGTCGTTCCATCAGTTAGAAAACATGATTCAGTTGTCTCCAGTCTTAGGAATCATGAGACGGTAGTTTTTTTTCTTGACTGGATCAAGTCAGCTGCAGTCACCACAGGGATCCTGCCTCCCTGCCTTTCCTCTGTGACTTTCACTTGTCTTGTTCTCTTCTGTCCCTTTCTTTGTCTTTTTTTTATTTATTTATTTATTTATTTTTGCTCACTCTCTGGGATCCACATTGGTCTGAGGCCTTATGATGCCTCCATCTGTCAGGTGTTGTGCAGCAGCTTGGCAGAGCAGCGCCAAACATGGCAGGCTCGCTTTTTCAGGCTTCTGCAGGGTGACCTAGTAAAGATCGCCTCAGAATCCTGAATGAACCCATTCACAGCAAGGTGCAGGCAAAATCGCCATTTCAGGCAAGATTCTGCTGACCTCCATTCCTTTACTTTAATTATAACCAATAAGTTTGCAGCTATCAGCTCTTATTATGATCTCAGTTCAAGGCCAATAAATACTGCGTAGAATGCCAGTCAAGGAATATCAATCCGTCCTCCACACGATACCTCCATGCATAATAAGCGCAAATACAAAATCAGTTTGAACCAAAAATAATCAAAATGCGCATTTACCTCCTCATTTTGGAGTGCAGTGACAGTTATTTTGCAGTTTAATACAGTAGCTCATTTTGTTTTGTTTTTTTTAAGTAGCACACACCAAAATGAGCAACCAACAAATGCACGCACGCATGCACGCATGCACGCATGCACGCATGCACGCATGCACGCATGCACACTCACTGGCAGAAATCACGCACGGCAACAACATTAGAAAACCAGGCCATCCACACAAAAATGAAAAGATACAGACAGTCTCTATTGCTGTCAGTGATTAAAAGCTACTTCTGAACCTATGATATATGTGGAATAAAGAAAATTCATGTAAGGCTTTTTTCCAGTTGCAAATTTTGTTTTAACATGTTTTTTTGTACATGTGCCTGAACTCGTGCATTTATTTAAAGAAAGAAAAAAAAAACCATGTTCTGCATCTGATATCAAATTGCTTTTTGAAAAAAATGTGCATGAAAGGAATCAGTATGCACCAGGACAGATATCAAACTCTTAGCCAGGAGGCAGAAAAGAAAGTGCAGGGCTTTCTTATTCGTCCACTGACTGACTTCACTCCTGCTTCCATTCTCCTCCCCGGCAGTTAGGGCATGGCAGCTCTGGGGGGAAGCGTCCTAATGACTGCAGCCCCAGTGCACAAGCACAGTTTGTCTTAGTTACTTTTACAAAGTTTCTGACACAGAAATATACCTGTCAGAAAAGTGATGTGCTCAACAGAACGGCAACCATCCACCACACACCTGGTCCTAAGAAAGCCGGCATCTTCCCAGAAAACAGCTCAGGCTGATAATTGTATCCAAAATTGTGGTGGGGGTCCAATTTGTCAACACACACTCGTCCCTCTTTGTAACCTTTCAAGAGATGTGTTCGCCACCATATTGCCTCTCCTCCCCTGCTCGATTCATACACACGTACACGCACACACTGTCTGGCTGTGCACATCTGTCATGTTGACACAGCTGCGGCTATGAAAGGGAGAACAGAGCTGCGAGCAGTAGACGTGCTCTATTTTTCTTCACTCAACTCTGTGAAAATACTCTCCCTTATTTGATGCTAAAAGCTCTCAGAGCAGAAAGCGCTCATCAGCTGAAGCATGGGCGAAAAGATTTACATGTGTGGTGTGTTTATCATTTGGGAATAATAAGGCGGACTGCGCTTCCATCTATGGATTATTCAAGTTACTTCACCCAAAAAAAAAAAGAAAAAGGTAAACTTTCATATTTGGGTGAAATGGCCTCTCTTTCACCTCTACTTGCCAGTGCTGTATTTTACAGCTGTCTTTTTTTTTTTTTTTTTACCTTGTGTATAGATGTCTTCTCTCCCTTCTCAGGACCCTCTTCTGAGTCGGAGCAGATGTAGGCATCACTGGGGTTAAGCAGGGGAGCAGGGCGTGGCCGGTGCAGCGGCTGGAAGGTGAGCTGAGTGGTTAGCAGTTTGCTGACGGCCCGCAGTGCGGTGCAGGTGTTGGGGGGCAGAGCGGGGTCAGCCAGCAGGTCTGTGATTAGTCCGTGAGCTTCTCCCATCACTGCTATGTCCACCATGACAGTGGTGCCCGACGACTAGGGGGTGACAAGGAGACAGATAAAGGAGAAATAAACACCACTTTCGCTGTGGCTAATGTGAGTTGATGCTAATTAACGGCTGATTGGTCTGATTGCGGTTTTGTGCGGCTCCTTTGAGGCTGCCGTGAAGGGCAGGTGCATGTCAATATAGTCCTTGAGGACATAATGTGTTGTTTATCCTGAAGAACTGGCAGTCAAATAACACTCTGGAATATAGTTTATGTCTGTGCATTAAGAAATGTCTCTTGGTGCTGGGAACGTTCTAAAACTGGATTTATGATTGTGACACAGGTTTGACGTACAATATAAGATGAATATCTTGTTTGTTTAATCCACAGATGTTTGACCTCTTAACCAAGAGGCGTTTTCACTTCTAACTAATGGCACTTTTTCTTGGCTGGTCACACTGACTCTGGTTGCCTGGCAAACTCGCAGTGACAAGATTCCAGGAAGTGATGTCTGCCATCCAGGAAATCGTAACACAGATAACTCAAAACTGCAATTACACTATTAGGATGCCACCTCTGGTACATTCAAAATTAAGATTTTTAAATGTTGTGAATTTCTATGCAAAACACCCAACAGTGCATATAACGCTGTTTATTGCATCAGCAATACTTGTCAAATCAATAACAACATTGATCATTCTGCCTAAATACTGAGTACTTTTACATTTTCTATTTCTGTAAAATTAGTAAAACGTAGTAGTGTTAATAGCTGTATGGCTAATTTTACTTAAATTGGAAACATGTTCAGTTCAAACAACTGTATTTAAACCCCAAATTAAATTAATTAATTGGTAGCCATCACATGCACACATACAAACATACTAATAACGATCAGTAAAGGGAAAATGACACGTGGGAACATAAAAACAATCAAATCAATAACAAAATAAAATCCAACCAACAAATCCTCTAAACAACACGTTAATTTAGGTTTCCTTTTCAATTTCATATGTTACTGTTTTGGTCATTTGGTGGCAGGTCCTAAACACATTTTAAATTCTAAAACTATTATTCATCACCTTTTGAGTTTATATGGACCAGTGACAAACAGTAAAGTTGTGGGCTGGACAGTGAGATGAAATTCAGCATGAGTGATGCCTCTCACATTACACATTGTCATTTGATACACTGGCACACAAGCCCGCATCTAATAAATAAAGTAAAAGCACAATTATAGAGCTGCCAAAAATTAATGTCCCTCTGAAGCGTTGTCCCATGTGAATAGAATATGCATAATATTGCACGAGGACAATGAGAGCACACACAGCCATAACCAAATCCTGTTTCAAAAGTGCACTTAGTTTGGAGAAAACCAACCGTGGCACAAAGCAAAACAAATCATACCCATAAACAATGCCCAAATACAACAATACTAAGATATAGAAAACAATAGACAATTGATTTTGGACCGCTATTATGGGGAGACACATTCAGTCATAGCGTCTGACTGAGACTGTGCCAAGGCTTGCGCAGAGTTTTATTGTTGAGCTAGCACGCCATGTTGCGCACGTGCACACACACAAATGCACACGCTCACATCAAAGTCTTTATTCAGAAAGTTATATGTCCCCTTTAGTTCGGAGGGAAAAAACAAAACAAAACATAGGAGTATTTCAGTGGTAGGAGTTGATATACTTGCAGCCTTTTAAACATCTGAACAAAAACATTGGGCTGTTCGGCACATCTGTGCATGGCTTGATTCTTACCGAGAGGGCTCACTGGCGATGTCTCAGCTGGATTCTGAACTTTGACGTTACCCCTCCTGACCCCAAACCCCCTCAGATGGCCGGTAGCCTTCATCTGCTCCTGAATGTCTAACCCTGCAGCTTTCAATGCACCAACATAGTGTGAACCATACTTGTTTTCCACTGGGAAAAAAAAAAAAAAGTGAAGAGCTCACCAACTCTGAATGGCTGTATCTGGACCAGCTGACCAACCGCCACTAAACACCGGTCAGTGTCGGCTGCTGGTGATCGCACTCAGTTCATGTTCTTCCCAAAGAAAATCAGATTTTTTTTCCCATTTACTTTAACACCAGCGGCTAAACAAGAATGTCCCTGTACTGCATTAATGGCAACGGGCTGCTGAACAACACACGCGTGAGCGCCTTACATTCATCTCCATTTTGTTAAGTCCTCAGTAGTATCTAAAGGTGTGTGTTAACCTGTGAGGGGAATTCTTACATGTGATGATAACATTTATTGATCAATATTTCACATTAATTTTTGTTAAATCAGATGTATGACAGCCACTAGTACTAAACTCAACTCTGTGGTGAAAGACGTGTTTTTGATTCAGCATATCTTTATGTCATGCATGTTGCAAAGTAAACATTGATGGACAGTGTAACGGCTCCAGAGTTATTGTCACCATTGGTTTATTACAAACGTTGTTTTATGCCATTTTGTATGCCACCAACTTGCAAAGAAAGTCAATATATTTGCATACTCCTGAATGTAAAATATTTATACAGATAACTATGAGTAGCCGTGAGAAAACAAACTAGCAACCGCATCGAAACCAGAACTAGCCTGAGACATTTACTTATTAAGTTATATATATATATATATAGTCAATGGCACTTTGCAAGGAGACATTATGTGTGGAGGCTGATGGAACATTTCAGGACAGAGGACTATTGTGTTGCTCTCATCTCTCCTCTACATTCTTCTTCTTCTCTCTTCACTTTCCTCGACTCTAATGCACGCTGTCAGGATCAGATGTAAATACATGTCTCTCAGCTCATTTACAAGCTGATTTAAGAGTTTGCTAAAGCGCGGGGTTAAAAGAGAACATGGCTAGGGGAGAACATCTGGCCGGACAAAGACAACAGTGATCCTTAGGGGGTATTAAATCTCAAAACACACATACGCGCATTTACACGCTCTTACATACATACATTTGCAACCTATGCAAAGTTCCTAATCATACCACTGCTATTT
>CAAKHG010004719.1:1374-23555 GCA_901007715.1 Dactylopterus volitans
TACACTTTCATTTGACTCATTTGACAGCTGCCCCTTGTGTCAAGCATAGCAGCAGGTAGATAAGAAAGCTATTCCCCAGTGATCCTCTGACATTGACCTGCTTCATAGCAAGGTACACACACACACACACACACACACACACACACACACACACACACACACACACACACACACACACACACACACACACACACACACACACACAAAGCCCTGACCAGAAACACAGGGAGGCCACGCAGGTGCAGGCCAGCTTTTGTTGTCATAACATTTCCATAGAGACGAGAGAAATCCGAAAGGCAGGGATGCTGCTCAGTCCCTTCCCTGTTATTTTCCGGGGTCCACCTAACAGTCCACAGAGTGCGCGCACCGTGAACACAAACGCACTGGCGTCTGAATTTCTGGTGCATTCACTCAATAAAACACACTCACACACACGCCCAGACAGTGAGCAAAAGCGTGCCTCAGCACTTTTCCCATTAAACTTAGCAAGGCAGATTATCGACGCCGACTTGTTTTCCACAGTGTGGGCAGACAAACAGGGGCCACATGGGAAGTGACATCAGCCGGGAGCACATGTGGCCCACCTGCCACCAACCAATCAGGGTGCGTCTCTAATAAAAGAATTCCCCCTCTCCGTAGTTTCCTTGTCAGACAGCCAGTCTGCCGATGACAGGTTCAGGATGGCTGGTTTTTATCATGGAAACACGATCATAAAAGAGAAAACAATGAGTCGACGCTCCACCTGGCCTGCTCTCTCTGTTAGATGATAGGAAAAGTCTGCTCAGTCACGCTCACTTAAAAAAAAAAAAAAAAGAGGGACTGTTGGGCTGAATTTGCCCTGCCAGATGTGCACGAGCGCCGAGCTGATATCATACAGGCCATTCGATTTTGGATGAAGTCTTTGGCCGAGATATTATGAAGCTAGCTCGAGTTTCATTTTTTGGCAATCGAGATCGGGCGTATGCAGATGAACTGAAACATACCGGGAGGATTGGCTGTTTCGTATTCTCGCAGGTGTGTTTTGCGTCATCATTCAAGAGCCAACAAAAAGTTTGGAGTTGCTACAATGGTAGGGCTTCTATTTGTGTTTTGGCAACCTTAGATGTCATCGTGAAGCTAAGTCAGGTGCGAGGAATCAACTTTGCACATCATAAGAACCATACATTTCAAGCAACCTGGTGTAATGATAAGGAAAGAATCCTGAGAGTGGAAATACAGAAAAAAGTTTGGGAGCCACTGGTGGTTGTTCCAGCTATCAAGATCAGGTTGTAGATCTGTCACAGACAGCCATCAGGTCGGGACTACGTGAATATAACCGTAATGCATTTGCCATTAAATGCAAACCCAAGCTGGATATCTGCAGAAGGAGCACAGTCAGACACATGTAGGTCCAGGGAGTAAAGTCTTACGGACAGACAGGCAAAGATCAGCTTGAGAAACAGGAACAACTCCTGATCCTGACTCCTGAAGGTATGCCACCTCATTCATCAAACAGGGTTGGCATTTTTAGGGCTCGGAAGTGAAATATTTTTGAGGGGCCACCAAATATCATGACTACACAGGATTTCATCTTAAAAAAATTCGAAACGGGTAAATGAGCGCAGAAACAAAATAAAGGCATAAAATGCTTACGGAGTGAAGGCCCTGCTTGTTTAAATAGGCTTTCATGCTGACAAATCAGGTGGGATCAGAACTACCACAGTTTTTATCTCGGTTTTATCTCAGGCTGGGTAATTTAAGACAGCCCACCTATCTCTGCTTGTGAATTATGTTGGCATGAGCAACTCCTGCCTGTCTGAGCCCATCAATATTCCCAGTCCATCACTCCCTTTTGGTGCCTTCGTTATTCTCTGTAAGGCTATGAGGTGTGTGGTGACAGGCTGCCAATCTGCAGCAGTCCCAGAGGCAGCGGTGGAGGCCAGGCGGCCGGGCGGAGGTGGGTGGGTTGCAAGGCAAGAGGAAGCCATCTGCTAATGGGAAACACACTTCTCTCCATCTCAGAAAAAGCTCTCTTCCACAGCAAAGAGAGGTAACCAGGAGGTGACTGACATCCCTGGAACGAGGCATGATTTAAAAACAGGAGCTCTGCCATACCAGAGTTGCTGATTTTCATGAAAGGAACAATCATGAATCTTATAAAGAGGGCAGCAGATGCGGCAGAAAATGAGGAAAATATGGTAGACAAATTAAATAGACAGTATCCAGTAAATAAAATCAAAAGGATGACGTGGAGATACTTGGAATGCGTTATGAGAGAAGATACTCACACGGGAGAGTCGGGCAACCTGGCATATTCTCACACAAACTGCTTCTGGTTTGGAATGTCTCCTTAAACCCACCAAAATAGCTCTGCCGCTATCTTCATACACTGATACTTAATAGCAGCGTGTTTATCTATCTCCTAGTTTTCTAACCGTGTGTTGTGTAATATAAATAACGCGCTTTGGACCTGCAGCTCCTGCCAATAGCCTTCCACGCATCTCTAGCAGATACACGGCTACTGGAGATTTACCGTACGGAGAAGGTAGAAAAAAGTGCTGAAATGCAATTGGGATGACCCAAAGTTGTATGAAGCCTTTCTGGTATAGGGCAAAGATCCCAAATGCTACTGCCAGCACATTTTTAATAAACGGAAAAAAAAACCGATACTTTTCCAGATGTTGGAGAAAAGCAATATCTGCAGCTGCAAGTGCAACTCGGCTGCTGATTTTGTAAAAGATGGAAAAGTTAAGTCTGACACCGACTTAAACTCCAGAAGTGAGGCCGATTACAGCGAGCTTCCAGAAAAAAAGTCCTCCAGTTTTGAGCCATTCATGCAATTGCGCCTAACAGCATTAAGATGTTCTAAACTGCCACGTAATGCGGAGCAGCTTCGCTCAACAAATCATCTCCAGTCTAGTCTGCATAAAATTAAAACCCAAACCATAAAGGAGGAAAAAATAAAGGTGACTGGAAGAGGAGAAGGGAAAGAGGTCGGAAGGAAGGAGGTATCTGAGGGTGGGAGGGGGAGACTTTTTCCATTTTTCCTTCTGTGGCAAGTTCACACAAAAGGGTCCTTCTAATCCCTGGAGTGCAGAGCACATACCTGTGGGATGAAATCAAAACCCTCTGTGAATTATATTAAATGTGCCCTGCCAAACGCTCCACATACTTCCATGTGTTTTTTACCCGTTCTGAAAGGCTGCGTTAGGCTTTGCTCTAAAAGAAAATACTTAATTGGAAACCCAGACACCAGCACCTTCGAAAAGTCAGCACCCTGTTTCCATTTGATCTGCGCTGATAGAGAGAAAAGTGAGTGAAGGAATGAAAGTAACAGATACACTTGAAGGCTAATGGGTGGCCAGATAAGGATAAAGGCAGGATTCCCTGAAGAAAGGCGGGTGTATTTTTGACAGGTCAGTGAGGCTCAGGGATAGTTGGACATTTGTTCCTCCGCTTGATCACAAGTCATTAAAGAGGAACGGAGGATTTCTACAATGAGGTGTTAAGCTGTATAAGAAGGTTGGGATTGGGATGAAAAGCCCATAGAAGCTGATGTAGAGAGAGGGCGGTGGTGGGTGTGGGGGTTCCAGAGCTCCCTCCTCCACCTCTTCCTGGTCAAACTCCCCCTCCGCTGAATCACAAACTGGAACCCTAAATGACTAACAGATTCCGGACACCATGTTTCAACTGCCAGAGCACAGGGTCCGGGTTCTTAGGCAGAACGTGTGCAGTCACATCTTTACCCTATCATCCCCCAAAAGACGCCCCGGGGAGGAGGTGCGCCAGCTGAACTGTCGACTCGACCTTCGGCGATCACCTGAGAACTGCAGTCTCGCCTTTTCTGCCCAGCGTTAAACATGCGTTCCCGAGCTGGCTTCATTCGATCTAAGAAAGTGAACCCTGAGAGAGAGAGAGAGCGAGAAGCAAGGTCAAACTATCGTTCAAACATTCTGTGTGTTTTTATTTTATGTCTGGTTTGGTGTAGCGGTGCTGCAGCTGCACCTAATCCCCACAGGAAAGCCTTCATCTGGGACTGATTTTAAAGCGCCTGGCCCATGGTGGGAGAAAGGGGTGACTGTTCTGCAAAGGCACGGTTCCCTTCTGGGGCACAGGCCTCTTCTCAATCCATCTGATTAAAGGGAGTTTGGCTCAATTACACTCAATGACTGGGCCCTGCTCTCAGGCACGACCCTGGTAGAAAAACACACAGAAATAAACTGTGGAGAGCCAGCATTGGGTATGTGCGTCGCACATGGGCCACTGCCTTCTGACCATCCCAAAAAAAAAAAACAAAAAAAAAAAAAACCCTCCCACCCTCACCTGCCATCTCAGTCTGTCAGCGACGCTTGCTTCAGAGGGCAAGATCTTTGTGTAACCTGCGACGAGGTCAGCAAAACAGTGCGGCTGACTCTCCGGGGACAAGCCGATGCTGCTCTTCACTGGATAGGCCGGAGGCCAGGCTGTGCCAGGTCACGGCGGTCTTTTTTAATCAGCCTCAAGTCAGAGGTAAAGCACGGTCGCTGATGTTTGCTATTGGGCTACCGATGTATCGTCTGATTGAAAAATAATGGAGGACGCATGTGCAAGCGCATGCACGGGTGCGCATGCTATATATCCACTCGCCCGCGTATGAATATTGCTAGTGAAAAGCCAGGAACTCTGGTGAATCCTTTCGTCATACTGAATCCCAACCATTAACCCCTGGAGAATTCGCAGCGCATTTCGTGATGGCTAATATAAAGAGGCACGCATCCGCGAGACTTTGCCGCGTTCAGTTTCGGGGCATGGCGAATTCCGCGTGTGCGTAGCCACAGGACTGAGAAGGTATGGATAATTATCATGACGTCCAAAGCTTTTACACAACAAGCTGGTTGCAATCGTGCCCAGTCGTAAAAGTTCAACGACTGCCGCTGTCTTGCAGGCCCAATTAAACTCATTATTATAATTTGGGTTTATAGAGGGAGGGCAATGAAGGACGGAGCCAGTCCATGCTGTTCTCCAATGTCCAGATCTGGAGCTTACATGACAAACAGGGCTGGAGTTTATAGCTATACTCTGCACAGTTAAAAACATCCCTCTCGGACTCATCACCCTCCTCGCCTCAATTCTACAGTCTCCATTTCATACCCAACCAAAAGACAAACAGTTCCCCGTCATTATTCCCCATCCAAATTATATTCCACCCACAACCCCACTTTACTGGCTCATGCGCGGGGCCTCCTTATGTTGTGACACTCCAAAGAAAACAGTCCTACTGAAAGTTGTGGACGAGCACAGCTAACCTGATACAAGCCAGCTTGCAGCTCCAATTACACACCATGTTTACCACGGCCCTTTTAATTAAAAACAGGCAAGGAAGAAAAAAAAAAAAGAAAAGAACAGATCCCTCTTTATATGCACCTCAGGCCTGAAATGACAGGGAGGAAATGCTCCACTGTGGATGTTTGACTTTGAGCTTCCTCAGCTGCTCGTGGACAATGGCACGGTTCAAGCTATCTAAGTGCAGAGAAAAACGGGGACAAGCTCTTCTTTTGATTGCTGCACTTTGGCCTTTTTCATAGATGCTTTGTCACACACGAGAAACGCGCACCGAAGCGATGCTGCGCTGCAGCAAAATTATGTGCAGAACATCTGCCATGATAACCAAACCAGAGAGAATCCCCTCAAGGCCAAGGGGAACTTGAGGACAGGCTGGTGCTGAACAATGGCAAAGCTTGATGGCAATGTTTGGGGCTTTTGATGAAGGAACAACAAGCAGAGCAAGATACTGAGTAAACATTGACCGCCATGAATGGAGCGATGCCCAGACATAAGCCTGTTTCCCCTCAGTTGTATTATAAAACAATGATTAAAGAAAGACTGAGTAAACCACCAGCACCAATAAATATTCTGACCTCGGCATGACCTCGACACAGACGGGCCGTGTCTGTTATCAGCATGGGCTGATTTCAGGCTCCATTGGAGCTATATGGCTTTATAATACGTTTGGCGAGAGCTTAGATATACATTTAACGACTGAATAGGAACTAGTGATTAGATTTTCCCTCCAATTTCCACCATCGCTTTCCACTGTGGCGACTTACAGACACCAGTGAAGCCTCAGCCCGTGGCAGGAGGTTGGCTCCGGAGCCCATACACTTGGTTACAGCTGCTGCAAGCGAGGAGGAAGATGATTAAACAGTTACGGATGAAGAAGGAAATACTGTTTTAAAGTTCCACCGCAGACCTTTGAGAATTTTCAAAATTTCACATGCAAGTCGAAAAGCGAGATTAAAACCCAGAATTCTGGTAACCAATGCCGTGAATGAATCTACTATCGCAGACGTGCATGATAGAGACACCGCAATTTAGCGTTTTGTGACATTTTTACTGACATCGTAAAGGTTCAATGGCAATTATGGGGGCTTGGGTTCGTCCACTGGTGCTTCGCATGATGCCAACTCATGGTTCTTTCTGTCATCATGGAGGATTTGCCCAGTTACCTTGAATGTAACGTGGAGAAAAAGTGTCACAGTGTCCTTAAGCTATAAGCGCCGAACCCTGGGTTGCTCCGTGTAAGCGAGGAACCACTTGGATAAAAGTGCCACATAAATGAAGTCCATCTACCAAAATCGGATGGAGGCAACATTGTGGCCGAGAAGAACAGAGAGAAATATAATTAAAGGGGAGAAGGAGAGTGGCTTGAAAGGGCAAGGTCTCATCTGTCATTAGATACCCTACCTGCTTCACATCAGTGCTGGACTGCAGGCATCCGGCAGGGATGCGGCCTTGGGAGTGACAGCTCCTTGACACACCACACCGCCATATGATAGCGTGACTGAGCGCGAGTTAACACAGCACGTACTGCGGCCGGGGCCAAAACACACCCTTGTGATTAGGTGGACTGGGAAAGCACTTCAAGTAACTTAGCACTGAAATGACTATTGGTCTCACATCAAAGCTAATTCAATTTATTCAATAAATCCAACGCGTATTAGGCGTATTACTTTTTGCTTACTCAAGAAAGTATGGGGAGAGTCGCTGAGGGGGAGGCAGCGGCGGAGTGAGAAGGGGAATGCTTAACAGCTTGTAACCAGATGAGCCTGTAGGAAGTCTGCAGGAATCCTCGCGCTGTCGGCATACTCTCCCCCAGTTGTGCCATCAGCACGCCCGCAAAAAACGGGAGCTAGACTCTGAGCAAACTTCGACATTCCTCCGGCTGCCGGCGGAGACACCGCCAGACCAACCTACCAGCGCAAATTAACTAATTAAGAGTATTTTCTGTGGTTCAGCGTGCATCCAGGTCCTGGGTGTTTTTGTGTGGTTATTTTTTTTTTCCCCACTCGTTCCGCATCGATGTGACAAACAAAACAAAACAAAACAAACAAAAAACAAACAAAACAAAAAGTTTGTTTTTGGGGAATCTGAGGAAACAAAGCTGCATCGCGTGTCCCGCGTTTACGTGAAGAAAGCGCGCTGGCAGCGGGCGGAATCCAAGGAGGCACCGAGACGGGCAACTATCTGCCTCAGTCAAGTGGAAGAGGAAGTGGAGGAAATGGGAGCGAGTGGCGAGTGCAGAGGGCGGAGGTAGAGCGGAGGCTGTCATTAAGGACCCTGCTGCGGCATCTCATAAATGCCTCTCTCTTACTTACACAAAGATTCCAAAGGGGAGGGAGAAAGAAAAAAAAATGACAGCATTCCTCAGAAACTGCTTCCCTGTGGTATTCTTGGGATACTAAAACTCTTTAAACTAATATAAACGAACGCTCTGCACTTGCCCGGAAAACCCTGCGATAAACACAGGGTCCAAAATACCTGAGTGCAGAGAAAAGACATGGCGCCAAAAAAAGCAACGTGAACGCACAATTTTGCATACGAGATAAACAATCTGTCACGATGGCGGACGGGGCAGTTGCTTGTGTTCAGCGTCTCATGTTGCGTTTTCATTTAATCTTTTAAAGAGAGGGCTGTTGACATACTGTATTTTAATGATTACTATTGGGACTGTGATTGGGATTGTCCCTAATATTTTGTCAACCTAATGTACAGTGCTTCACAAATTTATTAGACCACCACCCAGTGTAAGGTTTCTGCCACAGCTGCCTTAAATTAACAGCATTGGTCATTATCATTATGCGTCTGCGATGGTTAAACCACCAGTATGTAGAAGCTCTTTGACCGCAATGATATTTTCAATGCTCAAATGTAATTGTTATTGTTAGACATGAATTTTTGATTTTAATGCTTTATAAAACAATAGAAAAAAAATAGTGCAGCGCATTATTGTTTCTTGATTAAGATGTCAAATTATAGTTTTTGCATGCATTCCTGAACAGAAAAGCTTGTTTTGGTGGTTTTATGTTATGCTTGATTAATTTCTGACTTCTCAGAGAAGCCCAGTGAGCCAGCTCAAATTATTAAAAAAAAAGTGATTACAGTTTAAAACTCCTCATTCCATTAAAAAATTGTAAAACATCAAGAGTTCAGTGAAAATGAAATATACACAGTTTAAAAACCTTACACTGGGTGGCAGTCGAATACATTTTTTAAAGCACTGTAAAGTGGGATGGCCAAAATATTAGGGACACCTCTCAGCATGACCCAGTACAGTTCAGCTGTTGCATCATATTCTAGGGTCGATACGCGGCGGTCATCGTGTTATGCTCGGGCGGTGTGCGCTGAGGCAGCGACTTAGAGAAAGGAACAAAAAACAAAGCTGACCTGCCGGTTCAGAGGAGGACAGAAGACGAAGATGATAATGTATTTATTGCATCGAACCCAAACTGGCACTAAAACATCCCGACTTCCTCCATCTTTCTAACCCTCTCTGGTCTGAAGCTGCCGCCGCCGCCGCCGCCACACTCCGGCTCTCCTTCCGTCCTCAGCAGCCGTGTGTGGATAAATAAACAGAACAACTGGAGAAGGTCAGGGGGGGAGCAACAGGCGGTGAGCCAGGAGTGTCAACGTGTCTGCCGCTGCTGCCTGACCCTTTGCAGCAGTTATGAACGGGGGGATGCGGCGCGCACACACATACACACACACACACACACCCACACACACAGAAGACAGGCATCCGTGTGTGTGGCTCTGACCCAGGAAACGGCGGGAATGTGGAGGGACAGTGTCCCAGCTCCGGGAGGTCCACAGGCCTGTCTTGTCATACAGCTTGAAGGAAGCTTAACAATGTGCTCAGGCCTCCATACACAATTCGACACACACAGAGTGTACCACACGCATATACGGCATGCTCAGTATGCCAAGCCGTACACACAGACCCACTTTGTCCTGTAACATATGACCTCACTCGCTCTAATGTCGGGGTCATGACTCAGGATGGGTACTGGCATCTGGTATCGCATTAACCTGCTGAAAAATTCTCTGAGACCATAATATTGATAAGCTCAGATGTTGCCCGTTCTGCTGCCGGTGCCGGTGAAAGAGCCTATTATGCGTGCAAAGGGGCGGGGCTTGCTTATACAGTAGAAAATCAACAGTGCCTAGAAATTTAAGTAAGTTATTTTGTTGGGGGGGGGGTTTTTGTCCTTTTTTTTCTTAAAGAAAAAAAACACCATTAAAGTACCTTATATTTAAGTAGGATCAGTAACAGCGGTATTACCTTTAAACTCTTAACCATACCCATCCTTCATCGTGACTGCGGAAGTCAGTTATTAGAGAGGAAGCGGTCGCACGCTCACGCCAAACTCACCCGCTGGAAGTGCCGAGGGAGCTGGAGCTCATCGAGGAGTTCAACTTTCTGCTGTCCCAAAGCCTCACCTCACGGTTGCGCATCTACACAAACATAAGACAGTGATTACAAAGTGGATACCAAAGAAAAGAGCTAATGGAAACCACCATCTTTTTTTTTTTGTTTTTTTTTCCCATGGAAGGAAGTTTGAGGGAGCCTGCAGATTTTTTTTACACTTTAAAGGGGACCTATCGTGCCCATTTCTGGTTCCAAATTTTCAACTTCACAAGAAAAAAAAATGTATTTTTTTAATAACGACTCTGAGAGCTCAATTCATTGTCGATTCAAAACAAGTTCCTGTGTTTTTAAGACCTTCTCCCTTAAAACACACTTTCTTCTCACAGCCTGCAGAGGGTCAACATCCCTGTTCTTCAAGGCTGAGCGTGCCTCTGGTAGAAAGTATAAACACTGTAATAATCTGTGACATCTGTGACAACAATGTCGTGCCGAATTTTAACAACATCAACATTTCATCTCCAATTAATTTGATCCAATTGCATTTTTTTTTTTTTTTTTTTTTGCTTTTGTGCAACGTGATAATAGTGCCAGAGTCGCGTCAGACTACTTCAGCGCAAGTGGTTTTTCTGTGCAGGAATGTAGGCTGCCGCTCGCACGTCCGCGCTTCGCCGGCACTGGCAGAAGACGACAAAATATGACCAAAGAAAGGTGGTGAAGTTACATCTGCGATATGGAAATTGTTTGGTTTAGCGAAATCAGAGGTGGAACAGAACACCACGGTGCGTAAAGTTTGTGTAAACTCCATTTGAGTGGGTAAGTAGCACTGGCTTCAGCACCTGAAACTAGAGCAGGCGGTTGAATGGCATTAATGTGCCTCCTGCCGCACGCTGACACCCTTTTGAAGCACGATCTCGATTTCACGTCGAGCAGAATAAAATGATTAAAAGTGGTGAACAGGACGACACACTGGGAAGAAATTTAGGTTTGTTTTGTTCTTTGTGTGTTTTTTGGCCCAGAGCGAATGAAAGATAGAACGTCGTGGATTAGCACTATATATTGCGACTGTAATTAATGTTAATTCCTCACCATATCAAAGCCTGTGGTCAGTAAAAGGTCATCTTTGGCCCACAGGATGCGCGAGTCCTTGTTGTTCTGAAGGCTCTTGGCACTCTATGAGACAAACATTGGGGAAAAAATTCAGACAACAGCGTCACAAACACATCAAATACAGTGTATTTCACTTCATCCTGATCTCTTTTAGTCCCTGCCTCGACGACAGACAAAAGCCTCGAGGCCTAGTTCAAGGCAGCGAGATGGTCGGTGAGTGACAAGACTTGCAGAGACGAAAGGGAGGAAGACAGACAGGACGTTTCCCAGGTGCCTCTGACGGATCGCTGTCCCGGGACAGAACAGGACTTGTCCCATGAAAGCAGAGTTTGTTATTGTTGACGCAGGAAACAAGGGCACTTCTGCCCCCAAAGTGCGGCTTGGATTACCAAGCTGTGACATTGCCTCCGTGCGCTTGTGTGTGTTTGTCTTCATGGTTCTGGGACTTTGTTACGTCGTTTCCATGGCGAATCGTGTGTCAAAACAGCATCCCCAGGCGGGTTTAAATAGGTGGTCTTCAAATACAGATGACACACGTTGTCAGAGGTGGTGGTTTAAAAAAAAAAAAGTGTTGAAAGGAGGGAATGTGCCCGTTTGTGAAGACGTTATTAAAGAGCAGCACGAGGCAAAGGGGGGGATGTCACTAAGTTAATTGTCTGAAGTTTTGCACTAAACCGTGCGCCGTCAAATCAAAATCAAATCAATTTTATTTATATAGCGCCAAATCACAACAGAAGTTATCTCGTGGCACTTCACAAGAAGAGCAGGTTGAGACCGTGCTCTTTAATTTACAGAAATCCAACAAATCCAATAAACCTAAAATGTACTGCAGTTACCAAGGTGAAGACAAAAGACGGTGGGGAAAAGCTGGCTCACAGACACGTCAATCAGCTCCTTAAAAGCGCGCTTTCTAAGTAAGCGGGGCTCTGTAACAACTAAAGGCAGGCTATTTAGAGCTTAGCTGTCCTTAATACTTGTAACGCGTCGTGGCTGCAGCCACCCGCGCTATCCGGGTGCAAAATGGCACCTGAGCTTTGACACGGCGCACTAGCGTCGGTGATAAAAAAAAATTAAAAAAAATTCCATGCAACGCGGGCCGTTTCTCCCATAAGGCCACGGCGCTGCCACAAGATTACCGCCGTCGCTGTTGTTATGACCAAGCTAACCCACGAGCGCTGCTGGACGCGTGTATGCGTCCGCGTGCGCGTGTCACAAGCAGGCTCAGCACTGGCGGCATCCCCGGAGAGGCACGCCGCCTCATTCTCAGATGAAAAATTGTGAAAACAAATGGTAGGGCAGGGGGAGGAGGGGGGGTGGAGGAACTGGAGCTGCCATGTTGCACCCGCCAAACATGGGATAGGTTACAGGCATGACGAGGTCCGCGCGGCATACAGCCGAGCTTACCGCTGCTAGGGTTTGACAAACAGGGATTAGCGCAGCTTGTAGGAGGAGTTCAGGCTGGGACAAACACATGTGGGGCCCTATCAATCCAAATTCGAATCCCGCTTCCTCTTCTCCCCTCCGTGACGTCACTGCCGCTGCCTGCCCAGCCCGGTGGTGCGTTGGATTTCTTTAAACCGTCTTTAAACTTTCATCGCAACTCGTTCCTCCCTAATCCGCCGCTCCGCTGTGCTTCTTGCCCTGGTATATGTGGCTAATAAATGGCACACATGTGTTCGCTTGGCCCTGGGCGCAGCGCTGAGCACTCGGAGGACTCGGTGGGGAAAAACGGGGAGGAAACGGTGCCGTTTTTGTAGTCAGTTTGCTTTATTGATTTCAATGAAAAGGAATTTTTCAAGTCCCCTCCTTTGCCCATGGGGATCTTATAATTGCATGTTATCTTCTTAAGTAGGACACGCAGAAATGAGAAGCAGATTATGAGATGAGTCATTTCTTGATCAGCAACCACCTGGGCCAGCGACTAAGCGCATGCGGTGACTCAAATGTCACATCTGTATGGTCTTTCCGGTCAGTGTCAGGCTGGAAAAATGACCAAAGAAAACAACAACGTGGCGAAAGATTGTAATTTCGACAATGATAAAGATGATAGGTTTGACAATGCCAGACAGGCAGGGCAAGGAATCGCTGTACAATACACGCAGTAAAACAAGTTTATTTCCCACAGTGGTAGCCGCCTCTGCTAAATGCACGGCTTAGGCCGAGACTTTGCAGCCTATAAATCATGAGCAGTAAGATGAATGTGTGTTTACAGGCCACGCTGTTAGTTTCAAACTATATTTATTGCCGTCAAACTACACAGCGGCTTAACATTTCTGCACGCCGCGCTTTAATAAGGAAATTCTCAGATGTGCATTTTCTGCACAGCTCTCAGGAATGATGCACTTTGTCAGTGGCAGCGTTTTGCCTGACGCCGTCTGCATGTCATACAGATGCTTTCTGGCTCCCGGTGTGCTCCCAAACAGCCATATCCACCAGGAGGGATTAGAAAACACTCTACTGATCTGGCTGTCCAGCAGGTTCCTGCAGTAACGCTACCAAGGCACTGACAGAGTTGATAATAAGTCCTGGATTGAATAAACACTTAAGTCGCGACTGGAGATCATTTTTCAGGGCCACGGTCAGCTGGTATGCCTCTCGCAGGTAACTGGACTCGCATTTGCCTTGATAAGTCCACGCAACGCGGCCGCTGAAAAATAGGCCAGATGGACGGGAGAGGTCCAGAGTAAACTCAGACCTCCAAAAAAGCAATAGATCAGGAAAGAGCAGGCGAAGGAGAGAGGCGAACGCCAGCGCGGTATAAACAGACACGGGGGGAATTCGTTGCATTTGAGCTGTTCATTATGAGAACCACTGGCTGACTTCCTTCCAGGGGCAAGACAATGCAAGAGATGGCACCCTGACCAAACTAGGAACAAGTTGAGGTCCAACTATTTTAATCTGTCCAAGGTCTGTTCAACATCAAACCGAATGTGGAAGCAGCATATGGTATCTGATTCCGATCCACGGCCAACAGAAGTAATATTGCATGCAAGAGTAAACACCACAAAATTGCATCATAACTCTCTTTTTTTGGCGCCGTTGACGCATGCTGATCCGATGTTGAGCACCAGATGAGCGAGCCAGTGTGATGCCTGGTTCCCAAAGCATCATTATAATTACAGCTGAAAAGAAGAAAAACAGCTCCATAGATGAAAAGAGGGGACCCGTGATGGGAGTAGCGTGTTAAAGCAGTCACTGCGCCTCCACTAGTTTCTGCAGTAGCGAGTAATGTAACTAATGACCTTTCCGAATCAAATAACACAATTAATGATGTTTAAAGTGCCGATGTGCGAGGGTTTCGGCTTCCACTTGTCATTATGCAGCAGATGTTGCAATGTAAATGTTGACTGCACAGTGCAATGGCAAAAAAAATAAAAATAAATAAATAATGGCCCCATCTAGCTTCATAATGGCTTCCTACTGGCTCTGCTTTTCCTGTGCAATGCTGCAGCAAACACTGATTGAGTAGTTACCACCGGCGGCCAGACAATGGACCAGAAGCTACACAGAAACCAGAACCTGCCAGAAACGGTCAATATATCATGATAAGTTACGGGCGATATAAAGAGCTCATTATATTTCTCAACAAATAAATGTCCTACCGCTGATATATGCAACCTCTCCCCTGAGTATCTGCTCTGCTGATCTGCTGCCACCCAACTATGCACAGGTGCGGTGAATGAGTCGGTCAATCTGCACTGGGGAATTATAGCTCGCTCCTGGAAATACGGACTTTTTCTCTCGTAGTGATCAAGGACAACAATATCCAGACATATTTTTTTGTCTCTGTTGCAGACGCAAGAACTTTATCAACATCAAAAAAAAAGGCAGTTTAATCTTCAGAAGCACCTGTGCAAAACAACAGCTGATAGTTGAGTCATCGCACGGCTCAACCGGGCCCGCTGGATGGACAGGAGCTCCAGAGCCCGGCCAGATGGAAACTGCTGCCAAAAAATCGCAGATTCTCTAAATGGAGCCTGGGCTAGAGGGGAATGACGTGAGACATTTGTTTAAATTTGGCACAGCGATATTCTGCAGGTGAAATATGCTGACGCGTTCATTGAGAGACTCTCCGATTACAGATGTGCCGACCGCTATTGAGGCGTCACTGAGAACAGCACAGAAGCTTGGAAACCCACAAAACCCCTCTCCTTCAATCGACCTGCCTACAGAGCACTAAAAGACATGTGTGTCATTTGGGAGGGAAAGTGATAAAAAAAAAAAAGACCTGAAAAGATATCACCTTTCTGTGAACCGGCTCTTGAGCAGACGGGCTTACTTTTGCCATTACGGCATCCCTCAGGCCTCAGCGATGCTGCTCGGGCCCGCCAGCTCCAGCGCTGAAGGCAAATAAACCAGCCTGACGTCTCTTACAGCAGCCAGCCACAAGTGCCCCGTAAATCACGCCACCATGATGTCATCTTCTGGCCGGAAACGGAGGCGCGAGCCGCCTCCAGCCAGACTGAGATAGCATCAATGGCCGACGGGATCGGGAGAAATGCAATTGAGCGTGATGGGGGGTTTGCAGCTTGAGGAAGTGCGATGCAGCTGTTGGACACTTGCGCCGCCGCTCGTGGTCCGGGGCAGCCAGAGGACACAACATCTGGACCTAAGTTTACATGGGCGTTGCCAAACGGCAACTCTCCTCTGCTGTAGTAAATGCTCGCTGAAATCCCATTCACCTAGTATCCCTCACCCGGGCTGAACCTTACCGCCGTTCAACGACGTCTGAAAAGACTTGCGAGGGGGGAAGGAGAGAAAAACAGAGCCGGCGTTATTGCTCCGCAGCGCCAGAAGACTCCACGCTGGAGAATTTCACAAAAGATGAAAGAGCACGGGAGGGAAATGACGGATGACTCGACGTGCCGGAGGTGTAGAGAATCCCTCGCATCTGTCTGATTGGCTGGCCAACGTTCTCACAACGGAGGAAGAAGATGAAATCGCATCTGGGAATCCAATATCATCATCACAGGTGTCTGTGCTGAGATCGGGGGGTCGGTGCGGGGGGGTTAGACAGAGAAGACAGTGACAGAGGGGCGTAAGAATGAAAGCACTGCTGACAGCTTATGTTAATCTAATCTAGAGGCAGCAGTCAGGGATTACACCGAGGTTAGACACAGGTTAGGCATGTTGCAGACGGAGACGCGGGGAAGTGTCAGTAAGCCGTCTGGCCAATTACGGTTTTATTGGTCTATTGAATATCCTCACCCAATATAAACAAGTGAGTATCGCTCCATCTCCCTCTCCCTCGGCTCTTTGACTTCTGAACCTCATCATTGCACATCTGTGTCACTCACGGAGAATGTTGATTCACACACCAGGATGAATATCAGGTGTCTGTGTGCACATATGGGAACTATCACAGTCTCCGCATCTCCCTCCGCCTCTCTCATCGACTCGCTTTCTCTTTGTCTTTCCACCTACTTGTGTACGGGCTCAGCGGGGTGCCAGTGTTCGACGGTAAGGGCCATCGGTACCCAGATGCTGACAGGCCCCGTTTCCACCAAGCAGTTCAGTTCAGTTCGGCACGGTATGAAATTGCTGATGTTTCCATTGACAAAAGTTGCGGATGGTGCCAAAGACAGCGTACTGTCCCGCCCTGCTTCTGGGGGTTGTTGGGGTACCTAAACACACTGAACCGGTACCTAAAGGGTTTAAATACATCGGCGATTTCGCAAGTGGAGATTCCAGACTTTTTGGTTTTTCGGTGTGTATGGGCTCAGCGCGTGACACAGAAGGAGAGGAAATAAAGCGGGAGCTGGACGGGGCAGCGAAAAAAAACCCTCAGAAGGTTTCTCCAGCTGGTCTCTCGGAGAGGCTGCGGAGGGCCTCCAAGCGGATGGCCGAGCAAACGCCGGACCAAAAGCCAAAAGCGCCGCGGTGATTATCGTCTCCTCAAAGACCACAACGGCCGGCGTGGTGCAGACAAAAAAAAAAAAAAAAAGACGTGGAGGTGGTTCGATTTGACGACCATCCGGAGTAAACCCCATCGACCATGTACAGTCGGGTCTGCGGTGGAAGCGCAAACTAGATCCAGGGTTTGCCATTCTAATGAGTAACATACCGAAAACCCAACCAAACTGAACTGCTTGGTGGAAACGGGGCTATGGTGTGCTGCAGGATCAAGTGCTTTTTCCTCTCATCTTCATCAAAATCTTTCCAGTCCACATTTTTTCTCTCTGGAAGCTGCTTCTTTTTTCTTTTCTTTTTTTTTTGCCCGTCAGCTCAAAAGCTATTTCTCAGACGCTGTACATGTAAAGGTCATCATCCGTAATAGCGTCTGATAAATAGATCCATGAAGTATTCATGAGGAAAATCAGAGACGCGGGGTTTATAAAGATAGAGTGTGGCAGTGGGTTGCATGAAAAGCTCGGATCGGAGGTGGGGGTGGGGGGGGGTCGCCGATAGCATAACAGATCAAGTCTGGAAGAGCAGGCAGCGACTGTGCTGTAGGAAGTTATCAGGTCAAGTCCATTCCGTTTGTATGGCGCAGAATCACCAATCACATTTCGTCAGTGGGAGTTTTTAAAATCTGCACAGTGGGCGACAACCTCTGTCCCCAGACCCTCGAGCCAAGAGAGGGAAAACTCAGCTGAAAAAAAAAAAAAAAAAACCTTTTAACGGGGGGAAATAGAAGGGAGTAGAAACCTCAGGAGGATCCCTCTTCCAGATGTGCGATAGATGTTGCACGTAGAGAAATCACATCAAGAGCCTGCAGATAACGGTGACAGACCCGCTGATAGAAATAATACGTGATCAAAGATGGCGCTTAAGTTCGCTTCTTGCTCGTGCAATTCGCTCCTTCGTGAGTGCCGATTTGAGTCCAGCGCAAACAGGTCTACGACAGGTTTTATTTTCAATCTTTTTTTCTTTTTTTTTTGGACAATATTGTACCGGCGAGTTTAGGCCCTCACTCATTTTCTTGTCAAGATTGGAATGAGATGGTTCCATTCACCAGAGCCCGGTTGGCTTTTTGCTTAGTAGCAGGATAAAGTTCAAAATCGGCCAGCCAAGATGTCAAACTCCCGTCTCCCTTAAAGAAACCTAATATGTTTTCCTGTGTATTGTGTTACTTCTATATTCAGGTCACTGGTAGCAGATGAGTCTGTTTGGCTGATGTGTCCCTGGTTGTCGTCCCTGCGGAAACCAGCTGAGAGATGACAAAAAAAAAAAAAGACATCTATTATCAGCTGCAGCCACTCAGTCCCTCAACCTGCTCCTCATTTTCTCCTCATCCGTGTAATTCCACAGAATTGTCTTTTCCTTTCCCTTTAATTCTTCCTCCTCTAATCAATAACTATTCCTTTGTCGCTTTCATCACCCTTGAAACGGAATCGGTCTCAGTCTTTTCATCTACGGCTAATTACTCCTCTCAGCAATTACTGGGTTTTCCTCATCCTGTTCTGCCTTCATGGCCCATTTAAGCTGCGTTTCTCAGTCAGGATTCACTATCATGAAGGCGACTCGGCTCGTGCTTAACAGAAGTAGACAGAAGTCTCGGGGAGAGAGGGCGAAGGGGGGTTTGAAATGGAAATCAAACCAGCCATTTGATTTTTTTTTTTTCATTTCCTTCGCTGCCTACCGTCACTTTATCTTGGTTAATTGGAACCATCTTGTATTTTGTATTTCTTCCCAAAAAGGAAGGGAAAAAAAAAAAAAAAGTCCAGAAGCCACAAGCCCTTCTGTTGTTTTTTCCAAACGTGCTCTTTCCCTTCTTTAAAATGAAAATGAATGTATAAAGGTCAGACTCTGGGCTGGGAGTGTAATCTAAGGGAATGACAACAAGGGGAAAAGCCTTTGCTTGCAGCTGTAATAGCACGAATCTGAGAAGAGAACCCCTCTGACATGTGCTGAGCTCACGATGCCCAGGAGTGTCAGTTTATACGCTACATGCAATTTGCAGACTATTTTTACCGTGGCATTGAAATACAAACATATAAAAACCACATTGCAAAACTGCAACATGACATCCATTGATTCACCTAACAGACTGTTCCTGCCATTATTGGGTTTTTTGGGGGTTTTTTTTTTCCAGACCGGGCCTGCCTGCGCTGATTCCCCCCCCCCCCGTCTCACTTCCTTTGTGTCAGCAAATGAAAATCAATGTGTGGTAAAATTCTACGACCTGCGCGTGCTGAGGCGGGAGCAACACCTATGAGCCCGGCCATCGTCTGCAGCAGACACCAGGCAGGACCTGCAGCCTCTGGGGGAAGGACTCGTGATTAAAGCTGGACTGATCCCCGGTTAAATATAGTATCCAACCAGAATGGGATATCCAAAAAAACATTTTTTTTTTCTCGCTTGGATATATTTTTTTTTCCTTAGCTCCATTCTTCTTTTTAACTTTAACTGCAGCAAGAACGGTTGGATGGAGATGCGGCCCGGAGATGGAGCGAGAATAAAGAGATGTGAACGGCGGAGCGAAGGGGAAGCGTGGAGGCAGCCTTTGCTTTTGCTCTGAGGACACATCAATACAGGCCCGGAGCCTGAGGCGACGCCTTCGAAGCCAACCGCAGTCCAAAGATATTCCGTTTTATAATCCAATAAAAAAAAAATCTACACAAATCTACATATTTTTAGAGGCTGGAACCGTCGGTGCAATTTTATTACGAGGCGGAAAGTTCATTTTCGGTCGATCGGCTGCTCGGTTCATCCCCTGATCTTGTCAGCTCGATTTCGAAGGTTCGGGAGGGTTAATCTTAGGTGTCATTAATTGCACACTTTTGGCCGACGGAGCAGAGAGCTGGCTTCGGGATTTAGTGCTCCACGTTGACTTTGCGATGACTGATCGCCACCAACTGCCCGCCACAAAGACGTCACCCTGTGTTTTAAGAGGACGAGGAGGGGTTGGGGGGGGGGAAACACTGGCCCTTGAAATCATTCCACGCGGTGGAAAAATAAATCGGGAGGGCCAAAAGAGGTTGATGGAAAAAGGGGGTTAACAGGAGATCAGCTCCTGCTTGGAGGGAAGATGTCAGAGTTAAAGGGGAAAAAGAATGCGATAGAAAATGAAAGAGACGCTCGGGCGCAGGTCGAGAGATTGATTCGACTGTGTGGTCTGATCACGAGCGGCTAAAAATAGAGGCGAGGAAAAAGGACATTTGGGCAGCCGCAGTGCAGGAGGTCCGGCTGAGTTCTGGTCGTGCTACCGCGCGGCCGCTGGAGCTCCCTCAGAGCCGTCATCTACATTTAAAAAATCGCACATTTTCAAGGCCGACCAAGCGAACGGGGACTGCGATAACGTGCAACAGCAGTCTCCGTGGCTCTGCTCCCGGGTTGGGGAGATATAAACTCTCCTCAGACATCGTCTTTGACGCATTCTTGAGCTTATCCGTTTGGGTTCCGACCCACCCCCACAACTCCTCGCGGGCCGCGGTTAATCAATTAGAAAAAAAAAAATCCCGTGAAATCAACATATCAATGTGTCAGGTGACAACGATCCATGAGGTAAATACACTTGTGACTGCTTGTGGTTATTCATTGCTGAAGAAGCAGTCTTATCCAGCATGAATATTTGAGAGGGAGATACCTAGCTTGGTGTGTTTATGAGGTGTAATTACTATATTGCTTACTCTGGACGACAGACAGAAGGCACTAATGCATAATGCGTTAATCAGGGACACATTTTCAGACTCAGGGCTGGTTAAACTTAACAATCAAATTGTGGGACATAAAGAATCGTTTAATCCTTCGGTATTGTCCAATAAAGATTGAATAGTCATCAATCAGGATGTCGTCAGGCGTTTTCCAAACTTTACGGAGTCTGCCACAGCGATTTTCAAAACTAGATTTAGGGAGTACTAACACTCGCATTGTGATTTTTGGTCCAGGCACGGGTGTGCAAATCAGTTTTACTGCCGTGCTAAGTGAAATGAAACACTGAAGTGGTGGAGAGGCTGTGATTACTGAGCCACTGTGCTAATTGGGACGAGTGGCCACAGTGCAGGACCTTGCCAGCCCACGGAGTCAGCATGGGCTGTGGTCACCCCTCTCTGGGACCTGGGGACAGCAGACGGCACCACACTGTGGGGGCACTGGCACCGAGCGTCTGCTGGCAGGCGCCTCCCTCTGGGAAAAAAAAAACTAGCCAAGGTCACAGAGGCAGGTCTGGATCAGAGCACCACGCAGAGCTGGATACTTCCTGGAACTTGCATGATTAACAGGACCAGTGGATTGCCTGGATCTGCGCTTCGGTCCAAAAGAAGCACTGGGGAGCCAGAGGAGATTTCAAGCACATGCTTGATGATCTCCGGGTTTTTTGATGGTTATTGTGGTTGAAGTTCAAGCAATGAATATTCGAGAGATACACTTAGTGGCTTGGTCCTTTAAATCCAAACAGGGATCCACAGTGCAGGACATGGCACTAATGACAGAGGAAAGAATGACGCCGCTGACAGCGGCAAGAAGGTCGACAATGCCAGACCTGTTCCGCACAAACAAAGAGGCGATTCTTCGGGAGCGTTTCTTATAAAGACAGTGTGTGTTAGCAACGGCAGCAGCACACAACACACAGTTAATCACGTCCGCAGTGTCGGAGGGGACACCATGAAGCTCCTCAATCTCTGCCTCACCAAGACATCTAGTGTCATATACGGCCTTTTTTTTTTTTTTTTTTTTTGACAGCTGTGACGGATACAGTCGGTTGGCCATACTCCCTCCCTGAAACCACATCATAGCGGCTTCACATCTTCAAAGTGGCCCTAGGGCTTTGTATGGAAGCATGAATTGTGAACAGAAGGGGGTTCGCGCACACATGTGCGCGAGGAATGTCGTGCTCATATCATTTCCGAACAATCATAATTTACCCTGTGAAAACACCGGAGGCCATTCCTCGGCTTTGCAGTCCCTCTTGAATCCACTATTTGTTTGCTGTAATCAAAGTGTAATGTCAGAGCTTACAGCCTCTGCTTCAAGGACGTCATTCATTAAAGCAGGGGAGAAGGAATAAACATTTAATGTGATTATAATTGCAGCAGAAGGTGTTAACCGCAAGCGAGCCAATGCGGATTACTTCATTCTTTCAGCATTGGGTGTCATTTTAGTGGTCCTTTCATGGCACAAGTGTTGGGCCCCCAACATACTGTATACTGGGGCACACGGCAAAGGGCAACTTACTGACAACTTGATTAATTACCTCATCTACATTAGGCTAACAAACAGTTCAATCTCCCAACTATGACAAGCCCTGCGCCCCCAATCCTAACTCAACAGCCTCACTTGGAGATGGGGGAAAAAAAAAAAAAAAAAACTGCGATTGAGCTTTTGCATGAAACCACAAATTGTAGCAGGATTTGTTGTCTTCAAGAGCTCAATTAGTAAAAGATGATCAATGTTGGCTTTTGTTGGGGAGAAATGTGGTATTTGTAAGACATGTGCGAGCCAGATTTCAGGGCCACCCTGCCCCCAACCT
>CAAKHG010004722.1:2461-15960 GCA_901007715.1 Dactylopterus volitans
GAGGGGGAATTTATAGATGAACAGGAAACAAAATTGGAAAAAGAAAGTAGAGGGGCCTGACTAAAGGGGGAACTAGAAAATAAGCATAATATTGGACCAAAATCACTGGACCAAATAATGAATGAGGAAATTTTTCTTCACTTTTTTAAATGATCAAGGCAAACTCAAACCCCTAATCTGAACAAAAGTCATAATTTGTTAAAAACAAAAAAAGTGTGTCAAGACCTTGGAGGAAGTGACTGAATCTAAGTCCATACTTGGTCCCTTTTTGATTTCCCATCAGCAGACACTTATTTATCTTGCAACTTGTGCCTAACTGTTTTCACTAAGGCCAAATACAGTCATCACACCTCACAGCCTGTCCTATAACTTTCCCCTGTGCACTATATGGTGTGAACAAGTTCACCAAAACCCGGTCACTGTAGATTGGTCCCTTCCTGATCACACAACGGTTTTTCCGTTTGTGAGAGAAAGATGACAGCAGGTAGATAGCTCCATTTTTTTCAGCCCCCCACAAAAAAAAAAGAAAAAAAGAAAAAATACATATACTATATATATTCCTGCTTCTCTGGCTTCTCTCACTCAATGGCAACCCCATTTACCAGATGTACATGTGGCTGGGAGTGTGCACATGAGCCTGCCTCTTCTCGCTCCACACTAATGACAGTGGCTTGATGACATTGATGAGGCAAATGAATAGAGAATGATTCAAATCCATGTATGATTACTGAAGTGCAGCTATTTTCGACTTGACTATTGATATGTGACTATTTATATTACTGTGACTGACAACAATATGTTTCAACTGTTTTCATCCCTACCTCTTATGTTCTGTGATGAGTCTGCTTGAAGTTTAGATCACCCCAGAGAACACTGTCTCGCTCTTAATCGCTTGACTGTCTTTACTCAGCTCTTAACCTCTGTAACTTCCCCCCTCAAATTAGCATTGACAAATTACTGATTTTATGATATCCACATACAATGCTGAGAGTAATTGCTACTAAAAAACTTACCTGTCTACATTTAGACAATGTTGCTCAATAAACCGGTCAGCAGTTTAGAGCTCTGGGTGCTAGAACCGGATGCTGCTTTCCTACCTGATCCTGAGACACCAACCTTTTCTTTGTGCATATCTGAAAATCTCCCAACACATTCTAAAATGAGATTTGACTTAAGATAGGCAGAACTACACACCAACAAACAAGCTGGCACAGACCTTTTATGTTGAGATTGGCACAATTAATTACGGCATCTCACAAACAGGAAAGTGTTTTGCGGCTGCAAGAAGAGACATGAAATCATTCAGTCATGTTCTGCAGATAGAGCTGTAAACACTGTTAATAGTGAATGATGAAACAGTGAACTGGTGGACAATGCAGTGTTTTGTTTTGGTTTTTTTCGATGTGAGGAGTATCCACTGCACAGCAAGATATAATGTTGCATATGATGTAACCTAGCTGCTAGGATTGAATACATATATCTTTCCAGTCATCCAGTTCAGTTCTCAGTGCAGAGCCAAAATCAGCTTAAGATGCAATCAAACTGTCACTTATGCTAATGAGTCACTGGTCGCACACTGAAAATGATGGATTCTTTAGGGTCTTCGCAAGGGCCAGTGAGATGCACAAACGTTTCAGAACTGAGAGTTTGCTCCTAACATAGCTTTCCCAACGCACAGCAGCTTCATTTTGTTTAGCAGCTGACTCTCAAATGTTAAAGTTTTCCACAATGCAACAAATGCTCAAAACTCTTTTTTAAATAACTGTTTTCACTTGCTTTGTTAGGAAATGATTGTAACTGTCTGCCTGGGGTGGGTTTCATAAACTTACAGGTTGATTTTTCGTTTTATTGCCAATCTAGAAGGATGCTCAGAGAACACATACCTTCGCCAAGGCCAGTATGGAAAAAAAATGCAGGGTTTTTTTTTTTGTTTTTTGTTTTTTCAAATTTATTGAGTGTTCCTTGGCCCATGCTACACCCTTTCACCAAGCTTTTTTTTGAAAATCAAGCTATTAGTTTTTGCGTTATCCTGTCAACCGATGCACTAACAAACCAGGCGCTTGTAAAACGTACCTTGACAGAGGTAGTAAACAGCCAATGGCAAAACATTCACCAATTAAAAGAAGTTTTAATCTGGTTGAGAAACTGACAGCCTTAATGTTACTCTCTTTACGGCATTCCAGCAGATACACAAAAAGACTGACATGATCCCTTATCATACAACAGATCTGTGTACCACGTCGTCACAGTACTTTCAGTTGAAAAGAATGCAGCTGAGTACATGTGCTCACACAGCATGAACGGTTGCTATTTGGCCCTGTGTCCCTGAATTTTGTTTGGAGGTCAGTCCCTTCAGGGGTGTGAGCAGGAGGCCTGCAGGAAACTCAAGCCTCATGAACGCGCGCGCGCGCACACGCACACACACACACGCACACACACGCACATTGCGACTAACAGGATGGTAGGGGAGCAGCAAGAGAAGAGCACCATCAGCTGGCTACAGAGAGCTGATTAACACCCTGCACCCCAGCAAACTGACGCTCTGTGGATTGTCCGCTGTTAGTGCAGTGCTGTAAGTGTGTAGTGAAAACATACGTTAGAACAAAACTATTTTTGTATTAATTTAAACAAAAAAAAGGTAGTAATTAAACAAAGCACATTTTAAGGAAGAAAGTCAAAGAGAAAGAGTAAGAGAGAGCGTTGTCTTGGGTGCTTCCCTCCCCACTAACACATCTTTTTTGCCTTCAACCCCTCTGATTTCTCCTCCCTTTCCGCCTCCTGGTTGTGGTCCACGTTTTTTCGTCTGTCTGTCCCTCCATCTTCTGCTCTGACCAAACTATCTTATCTGCTCCCTCCCCTCCCTTTTTTTTTTTTTTTTTGTACTTTAAGAAATGCGGTTAACCTGGCCGTGCTAAAGCTCAACGAGCAGGGGCTGTTGGACAAATTGAAAAACAAGTGGTGGTATGACAAAGGAGAATGTGGCAGCGGGGGAGGGGATTCCAAGGTTAGCCCTCTCTGTCTGCCCACCCCACCAATAGGGGACGGGGGCTATTCACCGGCTAAGCAGCCTGTGATGGGTCCCGTCCTGGGAGTGTAATGCATGCATCTGCCCTAGTAAAGAGTCAAGGAGCATACAGGGAGGGCAAAAGTGACACCATGAAATCCCTTGAAGCTTCAAACACAGGCACCATAATGAATCTGTTGTCAGTGGTGTGTGCTTTTTAAAAAAAAAAAAAAAAAAAGGTTTAGACCATGTGACAAAGACACAATGCTTGAGTCTATTGAAAACACCCTGTGAATTTAAAAGATTTTTAAATCAGTTGACTGCACCTTTGGGAAGCTAAATTACTTTCAGCTATGCTTGTTAAGGTCACTATAGTCGTTAATTATATTTGAAATCATCAGACAATGAATGTTAATTTTCAAATATATTTGGCACTGATCTGGCACTGCTACTCTGAAAGGAGAGAGTGATTTAATGGGAAAGAGGCTCAGTGATTGATAGATACAAAAAGAAAAGAGCAATTACTGTCAAGGAAGAAATATTCGCCCCCAAGTGGCAGCTCTGGGGAGAAGGAGAGACTCGGGGTGAGAGGAAGTCAGAGTGGAACAGCATGAATAACAGAGAGAGCCCAAACTGGCCCTCATCATTTCCTCAGCTCAAGTACATTGCGGCTGAAACAGGTTTCAAAACATTAAATGGAAAAGTAATTACTAAAAGCACAAAGCAATTACAGGATAAAGTCTCTTACAACTTCTGTTCCTCCGTAACTTTGGACGTTTTTTTCTTAGTTCAATTGTCTGTATTCATACCATGTCAGTTACTTATGCAATCCCTCAAGCCCCTCAAGCGTCTTGCAAAACCTGGCACATTTGGAGAATTGCATCAGTGTTTTAAGAATTCATTGTGTCAGAATACATTGTAAAGGAACACAACCAGAGACCATCAATACCTGCCAGAAGACAGAAGTTTCCTCTGGCTTCTAAAGCACAGTAGATGTGAACCCTTGGCTCCAAAATCCACCAATTCCTTACTATGTCTCACTCTCCCAGTCATAGCACAGCGCTAGCCTGACGCTAATAGTTCTGGCTTAACAGTACTTGCCTGTGGTTTGATGAAGGTTCGAGCTGGGGCAGTATGGGTGTGTTACCTGAGATGACAAAGGTGGGTCCCACTCATATGTCTGTAGCTCGCCTTAGCTCCTCGCTCCCCCCAGCCCCTCCTCAACGAGCATACACACATGTACTCAGTGGGATCCATGCTAGGTCACCTGAATTGAACAAAAGTACTTTTCTATGCAATGCAAATGTGAAATACCCTAATAACATAAAATAACATGACCTATGATGTTATTTATGTTATTTTTACACGCGAAGAACTCCGGTAAACCTTGCAGTTTTGAAACTGAGCGAAGCAGGCGTCTTAGACAAACTGAAAAACAAATGGTGGTATGACAAGGGAGAATGTGGACCCAAGGACTCTGGAAGTAAGGTTAGTCTCACGCTGCTGCGGCCCACAGAACGTTAGCCTGAAACTCTCATCCTCAATATGCTCCAGATTACTGCAACTACTGTCCTAGCAACAGCTTTTCAAACACTTTCCCAATTAGCTTGAAGCGTACGCTGAATGTGCTCCACATGAAACTGTTTATGTTATTTATTACCTACATATTTTTTCCTATCACGGTTTGGATAGTGGACCACAAATATGCATCAAATGTCAAAGTCAAATTCTTGTTCAGTTTTCTGTAGCAATCTGTAGCAAACCCATCTTCTCTAAACGCACAATGACCAGACCTATATCACGTTCATGTTTCTGTTTCGATCTCATACTCCTGAAACTCATCCACAAAATGAGAACACTGCCGTTTCATCAGCTTTTTTGCATTACCGTATTCGCCACTATCATCTATTTCTCTCATGTTTAAGATTTAATCAGAACAAAGCTATTTTCCCCATAAATTTGGTGACACTTTATTTATCCGGTCCACAATTTCCAACTAATTTGCTATGTTCAAGATTTGTACAAAGTACACTATTCCTCTCCATAGCGGGTAATGTTCAGTTGGTGAACTATTTTAGATTAATATACAAAAATGACTTTGTCAGAGTGTCTCAGTAAGTGCACATATATCAGTTTCATGTGCAAAAGTGTGAAATTTGTTCATATAGTTGTTCATATATTTCGAGAATATGCCCCGGTGCACAATAGAGGATAACTTTATTCGCCCCTTTCAACCCTCAAGGTCAATGATAAGCAATTATCTTCCAAAATGATCCTGGAGAGAGGAGGTTTTAAGAAACATTCTGTTAATGCCCCCAACTGGATCAGAAACGCCCTGATCCCACATTGTGACAATCAAACAGCTTGAAATTGTACACAGTAGCCAATAAGAATAAACTGGCCTCGAAGCGCCAACAATCTGATGTTTCCTACTTGTGATCCATGCTGATTGTGCCCTCTCAGCCATGGCTTCACTCCATGTTTTTTTTTTTCATTCTGGAGTCACATTTAATCATGCAGGATTCTGGGAGATCATAAATAGTATGGATGCAAAGTGTGTGCTCCTGAATTGTCTGGCAGGTGTGGTCTAGCGTTTGAAGTATATTTAAAAAAAGCTGATGTTAATACTTCTGTCATCTCTGTTGTCTCCCAAATTTTTAAACAGGTTAAGATTTGAAAATCCTCTAATGTGCACCAGGCTTGAGCAGTCTTTGCAAGTCAAATACTCCCAGTTCAACTAGCTGGAATGTAGCTAAAATAAACCTGTCAGAGCTTCTACTTTCCTTGTAATCACACAGTTCACTTGAGGAAGCTTCTGAGGACACTATTTGGAAATTGTTGACCCATGAGACAAAGTGTGACCTTTTTTTTTTTTTTGGCTAGTATTTGCTATTTAAATATTTATACATACGCATATCATATTGTCCCCATGGTGACATAACAATTGCATTTCAGAGTAGAAAATAGTTAATAATCCAAAAGAAATTCTCCAACGCAAAACATGGGATTTGCTTTAGTTTATACATTAGGCAATTTCATTATAATTGCAGTGAACTATCATCATTGCTCAAATTAAAGCCTGCCAAAAGCAATGACCTTGTTTTTTTTGTTTTTTTTTTACTGACTTGTTAAATTACATGTCAGTTTAATCTGATTTAAGATCTATGTCATAGTACAAATGTCTTATGTGCTGTAGGTGTATTGACTGTTACAGATGTGTTATATATGTATGTATGGTGACAGTAGTAGTAGTAATTGTTGCAGAAGTAGAATGTCTTGTATTATCATGAGCATGAAGAAATAATACAGTAATGACAGTATAACACCAGTATATTGTTCCCACTTCCATTTCTTTGGAGCTAACCCTTGTTTTCCCTCTTGTCCCTGTCTGCTACATTTCCCCTACTTCTCCCCTAACTTTCTCTTCCCCCTTACCTCTGCTCTTTTCTGTTCCCATCTCTCAAAATTTCTCCTCTACCTTTTATCTCTACATTTCTGTTCATCTTCACACACCAACCAAACTGGGTCCACAATAACGGCTCTACGCCACTATTCCCCATTCTTTTGTCTTCCCTCACTTCCCTCGATGCATGCTCGCCCACAACCTCTTCTCCCCCTCCTCTTCACCCATGCGCGAACTCTGCCAACACTTGGCTTCGACTCCTCCTTCCCCAAACACGTTCCCCTCCCGACTCTCCAGGACAAGTCGTCCCAGGCTCTCAGCCTGTCCAATGTGGCCGGGGTCTTCTACATCCTTGTGGGCGGCCTGGGCCTTGCCATGCTGGTGGCCCTGGTCGAGTTCTGCTACAAGTCACGGGCCGAAGCCAAGCGCATGAAGGTGGACCTTAGCCCCCCCCACTGCCCCAGCCCCTCCCCCAGCACCCAGAATCTAGCCACTTATAGGGAGGGGTACAACGTGTACGGCTCCGAGGGGGTCAAGATATAGGGGTAGGATTTAGAGGCTCCCATATAGGTGGGGTAATGATGGTGTTGGTCATGGTGGTGGTGCTGTAGATACTTGTATTGTAAATGCCGAGGCTGTCGCAGCAGCCACACGCAACCGTGTTGTTCTTCATGTGGTCATGAGGATGCGGTCAAGCATTGTGGAACCAATGTGACTTTATTGGCTATTATGTTTATTATTGACCTATTATTATTTTCATAGACTTTAGAGCTTCTGTTCAGTTGTTATGTTCCAGCTAGACTGGGTTTAGATTTGTGTGACTTCAAATTTGGTTCCATCGTCTTTGGCTGCAGTTGATGATGATAATGATGATGATGACAGTGATGGTGATGCTCATGACTGATGACTTGACTAGGCACCTGCATTGCAATATTAGCTAAAAGCTAAAACAAAAACAACGAAGCAGGGATGCACAACTCCATCTTTAGGGGCTGGCTGACAGATATTTTCATTATCAATTAATCTGCCAATTTTTTTTTGTTTTGTTTTTGTTTATAGCAAAGAAAGAGGGTTTTTTTTAAATGGTCTTTGCTGTTACTGACCCTATTATGTTGCATTAACATCACTTATTTTACCCAAAGCTTAATAATAAATCCTTACAGTTCAGATGATCAACTCAAAAATGCTTCAAGTACAATTTTGAATATTGTTGTTGATTCCTTTTCTGTCAGTCAGGCAGTCAGTGACTTGACTTCTATGATTTTAGCTCCAACACTCATCTCCTAGTGTTTATCAATACCAGCAAAATAAAAATGACTTGAAGGGGTTAGAATGTAAAAATATGATAAGCAGTATACATTAGAGAAGTTTCAGGTTCATTAATAATAATACTTGAATCTCAATTCTAAGATTTTCCTCTAAAGGTTTCTATTTTAAGGCTGTAGAGATATCTTTGCTGGGACTTCATTATCCTGAGAGTTTGTTATGTAGTTTTCCTCATTAAAATGTGATTGCTTCCAGCAACAAATTAATTAGCCGGTGTGTTTTCATTAATCAGGGACTGATTAAAACTTTCTCAGCCACAATGTGATAGATATCTCAGAAGACAATAACTGTGATTTATTTTTCATATTGGTGGATGTCCAGTCTAATACATATATATACATATATACAGTAAGAGTAAGCAAAACATTCAACATACACTTTGTTTTGTCCATTCAAAGGAGCTTATTAAATAACAGTGATTTTAGTCTCAGCTACAGTGTTTAATTACTCTTAATTTTGTTACATAAATACTTTACCTGCTGCCATCAGTACTCATAGTTTCTCTCAAAAATGCCACAAGTTATTAATAAATGCCTTAACTGGAGTTGTGACATATATTAAGATTACCTGATATGAGGTTTTTGACAATATACTGTGCACTGTAAGTCAGTTGCAATTAGTAAATCAGTTAGTTTAGTGGTGCTGAATTCATTTTTCATAACCAGCTCTGTTTGCATTGTGTTGTTTTATGGCTGGAGTTGTGCATCCCTGCTGTAAAAGGTCCAAACATTCGCTTTGACTTAATCCAGCCCAAACGACTTCAAAGGAATCCAGTTGATCAGTATTAATTCAGAGGAATAATGGATGAAAAATAATTGATGAACACTTCATACAGAACAGCTACTAAGTGATGTTTTTTTTTTAATTACATTATTTACGTTTATTATTGTTGAAGAGCAACATTTCACTGAAGCAAAATGAATTACTTGACTCAGTTGGCTTTGCAGACCATTCTGCAGCACTGTGAAGTCACATTTGATCTTCACCGTGAGATGACCAACAGGATCAATAGGCCTCCAATATGCAACAGGAAAAAGAGAGCTAGATGCATTCCAATAAATGTCAGCTGTTATCTGCTCAAAGGTAATGGCACCAACTTTAAATGAGCTATATAGTCTACCACAGATGAAAGATTATCACAGTCACAGTCTGTAGAAATAAATCCAAAGCTAACTGCTGCACCAATAACTGTACTCAATTGTGAAAATTCCAAATGCATTTCATTATTGTGAAACTGACCCCAGATATTTCACTATGTATCAAGTTGCATAGTCCATCTTTTTAATTCCTTTTTTAATTGGACTGTATCTCGGTATGATAGTATGACATTGGTGCTTTAATCTCAGTCTTAGTGTTATCAAATTGTTGTTAAGGCAGGGAACAAATTTAGTAGGAAGCTTATTTTTCACCAGTGCATACACCCCGAAATATTATTTTCTATCTTCTATCTACAGCACAGTAGTATATAAGCATAGGAACCTGTCTAAAAATATGTCAGTCATGGATGCCAGAAACGAGCATTCAACCTTCCTTTAATAGCAAATGGTGAGTGTGTGTGGGTAACACCCTCTAACTTCAGTTATAACTGACACATAAATTAGGGGAGATTTTTTTTTTCCTGTTTCAAATTCAGGGCACAAGTGACATGAATTAATTACTTGCAAAACTGCATGGCCGTCACTCTGACAGCCGCATATCCGACTGTTAAAAACAGTTCTTACTGAAACATCATGTAGTAGTGTTTAGATGTGAAGTGTCACCCTACTCTGAGCAGTATAGTCAGTGACTCCCTCTCTATAAATCTGAAACCTTAACAGAAAAATCACTCCTTTGTGTTTTCCTTTGTCTTTCCAAAGTCCTCACCTCCCAAATATCCTTTTTAAATTCACACCCTAATTTTTGCTGATTGATAAAACCCAAATGCATGGTCACCTATGAAATGCAGATGTCTACAATCCAAATCCTCAAACTGTGTACGTGTGTTGACTGTTGCCTGCTTTTACCTTTACTTCTTGCCTTTTCTTTTAAAACTTTGTCAGCATTTGCACAGTGATAGTTTTTTTTTTTTTTCACAAAATCCTAAGGTGCAGTTTGGGGTGCAGTCACATCTTGCCTGTTCTAATTCATATGACGTTAAGGGCATCTGACCATATGGTGCAGGTTGTCTGGTGTTTTTTTTTCCCTTTCATTCTTTCTATCTCAGTAATGAGAAAAACATCATTCAAACCAGGATGCAAAACAAATGAGCATCACGAGATTATTTGAAAACACACAGTTTGGCTTCTTTAATTAGCCTGTGATTATTTATGTTGTGGTGAAATATGTACAGTCTTACAAGCCCTCATAGGTCCAAATGAACTTTATCTGCTTTGAGACTGTATCTTACAACATTTTTTTCATCTCTGATTAATTTTCTTGATTTGAAATATCAATTCATGATCAAATCAGTCATATGATTGAGTGACTTCTCATATTTCACTGGAGTAAATGCTCAGTTCAGCACCAATTTGCTCATATTCTTTAAACTTTTTTTTTTTTTAAATAACGTGAAATGCAACAAACTAAATTGTTCCAACAAGCTGTGTGATTGCACCTTCAGACCTTTCTAAATGTTAGCATATTCTGTGGTCAGGCACATGCATGTCTAAGAGTTTTCTATGCATGTGTGTGTTTATTGGATTTGCTGTATTTGTTGTTCAGTTTCTATGTAAATTAGGTCTTTCTTTCGCATGAATTCTGGACACTACGCTCTCCTCCCTGACCCACCTCTGTGTCCCCCTCTGCTCCATCCTCCACCTCTCTTCCTATAGCTTTCTTTTTCTGAAGCCATGCGAAACAAGGCCCGTCTGTCCATCACAGGAAGTGTGGGGGAGAATGGCCGCGTCCTGACGCCAGACTGCCCCAAAGCCGTGCATGCTGGCCACGCCTCCCTCCGACACCCCGGCCTTGCAGTGGTCTCTTCCGGACTGCCCTGAAAACCAAAAACACGCCGTGCCTTAATGACACACAAAGACTTTGACAAGGACACACACACATGCATACACACACACGTGCACACACGCGTACATGTGCTTACAAAACAATCACATACATCCATGCATAACACACACATATAAAGTCAAACACACATTCACATAACTTAATACTCAGATAACACACACTTGAATACATAAACACACCGAGCATCATTTCACTTTCCTGCTGCCACTGGCTGGTTTTACAAGAGACAACTGTGAAATACAACTTTGGAAGTGAGCAGTAAGAAAGGAAAACAACAACGGACAAAGGATGCGATTATCACACTTGCCTGCAGCATTCTTTTCTTTTTGTTTTTTAATTTTCTGGGAGGATTCGTCCCAATATTGACAAACTGATGGGAAAGCCAGCACAGACTTACATGAGATGAACTGAGCCGTGAACATGACCACTAAACTGATCATGATGATGATAGTGATTAAGATGATGGTAACCAAAAAAAAAAAGAAGACAACCAAACAACTCTGTTCCAACTCTGTCTTCATTGGACAACGTTTGCCAATAAGCCACATCCACTTGATAACGCCTTAGTAAGACATTGTTTTCATCATCATCATCATCATGGTCACTGACATCTTAACTTGCCTGCAAAGACTGAGTGCCAGGTATATCACCCTTAGAAGACCAGAAAACTGTAAGCTTGAACGTTCAGACTGTGCAAACCCACTACTTTGCCATGGACTGTTCAAACTGAATGAAAAAGTTTCTCCTACTACGCATATAAATAGAGCCACCGAGACAGCCAGCCAACGTAGAACAGAAGTAACCTCAAACACACACGTGTGGCTGGTCTCAGCCACAGAACATACAGGGGTTTGTAAAAGACAACAACAACAGCAGTAATTAACAAAGTCTTTCATCAATGACATCATTGCAATAGAAATGCTGATTAGAATATTCACTTTTTTTGCCAGTTGGCAAAGTTGAGGATTATCATTATATGAGGATTATTATTCAGTGATGAGAAGAAGAAAAAAAAAATCACACGAGCAGATCTCAAATGAAATCTCAACCTGCACACATCACAGAAGTCGACCCATGAAGGGAACAGTCTCATAAATTTGCTATTTGCTGCGTAATGAAATATGTTTAGAATATTTTACAGGAAACTTTTTAACTTTAGACACACAGCAGCTGCTCTTGAATCGATTGATTGATCCAAACATAATTCTTTGCACGTCTGCCTTCAGTCGGCTGTCTAGAGTAGTGAACCATTTGTTTAAAGGGTCATACATGAAAAAAGAATAAAATAAAATAAAGAAAGGTTGAGAACCATTGGTCTGTGCTGGGAGAGCTTTGCTTGACCTGAACCATAAAACCCTATACGTACAATTTACAATTTCTTTCAACGTGAACAAGCAGTTTGGCCATCATTTGAGATCCTCAGTCTCTTCCAGTGGCCAAGGAGAAGTATCATATCAGAAAGCTTGCTTTTTAAAAACTGTTGTAAATAACTGCGTAGCAAAACAGAACTCACCTGTCTTTTTTAATCATCTTAGATAACAATTCATTGCAATAATGAATATAAAAGAAAATGCCACTACTTGTAATTAAGATGAAATCTTTTTTTATAAATCGACATATTATATATAATACAAATGAATATATATCTATACGTCTATAGAGAGCTATAGAAACCATTGATCACTGATTGTCAGAGGCCATGGCATACATCCTGTTATATGGCTGTTTTTGATAATGAGAGTATTAATATGCCACAGTCTTTGTCCTACTCAACACTGAATGTCCATCTGGCACTCGCACAGGCACACACATACAGTAGAAACGCACACACACACTGATGCATACGCAAGGTCAGCTCAGAGTGATCACCCCAGCACCATGAGAGGCTCTGATGATTTTATTTTCTGTCTGTTACCCCATTAGTTATTTTTCATTGTTTTTACCTTGAAATCGTCCGCCAGTGGGATGCAGAGGCCCCCTGAAGCATGCCGGTTCCAATATTCAACTTTTGGAACAAATGAGAGCACTTGTAGGCGAGTCTCCAGAGAGCAAATACTCCTGTCTGACATTTCAGGAATGTACTGTTGCATTTTCATACATTTAAAGTCATGTCAGAATGTTTCCCGATGTTCCTTAAGATTTAACTCCAACACAAGCTCAAACTGAAAGCTGGGCTGCAATTTTAGGGCCTTGATTGGATCCATAGTATCCAGCCAGAGCGATCAATCTTAAAAAAATGTTCAAATACATTATGTCTGCTAGCCTGTTGGCATGTTACAGGCACGCATTAAGGGGGATACAGAATATCACAGTCATATCTGAGAAAAATCCATTTTTCTGAGTATACATCAGAGCCGTTTTACTTCTTTTGATGGACTAAAGTTTAGTGTGATGGCGTAGAGGGGCTGTATCTTAATGCAGTAGGATGCTGTCTGTGGTGATGAAATATTGTGTGTCTTTGTTGTCCTGTGTGTGCCCTCTGTCCCACCTAAATCCATTATTGTTCCTTCTCATGTTCTGGCCTCCTCTTTCCACATTAATCTCCCCACCTGCCCAACTATAAGACATAACTGTACAAAAAGCATCTCATCAGAACAGTGACAAACGACTACATTTGCCCTTAGACACTGCAGAATAACGTGATAGAAGTGAGTCAAGAACTCGAGACACCGGTTGACAATCTAAGTTTCGTTTGCCTCTTTGTTCTCAACACTTGCATTAACCTTCAGCCTGTCATAAAAGTGAAATTTAATTTCTTTTAAAGTA